>PVJI01002587.1:0-142150 GCA_004026765.1 Micronycteris hirsuta
GTGTAGCTCAGTGGATTGTGCGCTGGCTGGGAACCAAAGGGTCCCGGTTTAATTCCCAGTCAGGGCACATGCCTGGGCTGCAGTTCAGGTCCCCAGTGAGGGCCATGTGAGGAGCAACCATACATTGCTGTTTCCTTCCCTGTCTGTCTCCCTCCCTTCCCCTCTCTCTAAAAATAAATAAATAAAATCTTAAAAAAAATAAAGTTTGTTAATATCTCTTCTAACAGATTGTTTAAATGTTGTACTGAATTTCACATATCTGTGTTTGTATTTTCAACTTCCATCAGTTCTATTTATAGCATCCTATTCTTTTTGTTGTTGTTTTTTTTATTTTTAATTTTATTTTTTTTGTTCAATTACAGTTATTTGCATCCTCTCCCCTCCCCTCCTCCCTTCCCCTCCAGCCCCACCTCCCCCCTGCCTCCCTCCTCCCCCTTAGTTCTGTCCATGTGTCCTCTACCGTGATTCCTGAAAACCCTTCTCCCCATTGTCCCCTCCCCCTCTCCCCTGTCTATTGTTAGACTGTTCTTAATTTCAATGTCTCTGGTTATGTTTTGCTTGCTTTCTGCTTTTGTTGGTTATGATCTGGTTAAAGGTGAGATCATATGGTATTTGTCCCTCACTGCCTGGCTTACTTCACTTAGCATAATGCTCTCCAGTTCCATCCATTATAGCATCCTATTCTTAATTCATGGCTATAATATTTTCTATTATCTTTCTGAAGATGTAAATAATCTCTGTTCTTAAGATTTTATCTTCCACGCCCTGGCTGGTGTAGCTCGGTGGATTGAGCATGGGCTGGGAACCAGAGGGTCCCGGTTCGATTCCCCGTCAGGGCACATGCCTGGGTTGCGGGCCAGGTCCCCATGAGGGCCATGTGAGAGGCAACCATACATTGATGTTTCTCTCCCTCTCTGTCTCCCTCCCTTCCCCTCTCCCTAAAAATAAATAAATAAAATTTAAAAAAAGATTTTATCTTCCATTATTGCCTCTCTTTCCTTTAAGTTGTTTATAACTTATTTCTTTAGTCTCCATAACTCCAACTGGAAAAGCTGGCTTTCACAGAGTGCTAGCCTTAGTAAGAGATAGTATATATTTCCCAATTGTGTAGATTGCCTTTGGAATATATTTGTAACTGAATTACCATGAGCACTAATTTCCTCAACGGCTTCCATCTGCAATATTTCCATAAGAATTAAAGGAAGGTAGCAAACTGCCTTCTATGCCCTCCCAATATAATGGACATGTAAGTGGAATAATAACTCTTTCAGTATGCTGGCATCACACTTATTAAACTATTGTGGATAATCAACTTACTTATTAAGATGATGTGAATTTAGGATCTGAGAAGACCCCAGTTCCATAGGACTTTATGTTTATCTCTGTGGCTGAACAATTCCATAAGAGGACAGAGAGGTAAAGGAAGAGTACTCTGGGAATCTCAGCAGAATAAATATCCAAAAACTATGGCATTACATATATACTCTTCTTAAAAAATAATTGAGCAGTCCGGCTGGTGTAGCTCAGTGGATTGAGTGCGGGCTGGGAACCAGAGGGTCTTGGTTGATTCCCGGTCGGGGCACACGCCTGGGTTGCGGGCCAGGTCCCCAGTGAGGGCCATGTGAGAGGCAACCATACATTGTTCTTTCTCCCTCCCTTCTCCTCTCTCTGAAAATAAATAAATAAAATCTTGTTTAAAAAAATAATGGAGCAATGAAACCAATGAAAATTTATATCAAAGTTACTTTAGTGCATGTGCGCATGCACATACTCAAAAATAACCTAATTCCCAGAACATAGCCACTTATTGGACATGGAGTGAGAATCTAACCTAAGATAGTCTCCCATAAAAATACCTCCTTTCCATTTATTTCTCAGAATTTACAAGTATACTGCCCTTTATGCTCCCAAACAATCTCTTGGTTCTTTTCCTAAGGTCTTAATTTCATTCTTCTTGTCAAGGCTGAGGATATTGTTCAAGAGAGAACAGTTAGTCTATGCTGTACCTGCTCTGAAAACCTGAAGGAAGAACATTGACATAGGTAATATTTGGGATGTACAGAAAGGTTACTGACCAACTAGAATGGATGCCAGTTAGAATGAACCCTCTATGGGTACATAAAGACTAAAGTTCAGCTCCAGGTGAATTAATTCCCAGCAGCACAAATGAGATCCAGGCTGTTTTTTTTTTTTTTTAAGATTTTATTTATTTATTTTAGAAAGGGGAAGGGAGAGAGAAACATCAATGTGTGGTAGCCTCTTGAGCACCCCTTACCGGGGACCTGGCCTGCAACCCAGGCATGTACCCTGACTAGGAATTGAACCAGCAGCCCTTTGGTCCAGCACTCAATCCACTGAGCCACAGCAGCTAGGGCAGGATATGGTCTTTAACTAAACTCTACTGACCTCTTATTGTTAGAGATGCTTCCCTGTTTTCTTAAAGAAGCCACTTTGAGGGTCCAAAGACCCTTGACCTCTTAAGCTTCAACCTCACCCCATCAGGTCTCCACACAGATGCTAGTTCAGTTCTCAGCCCTGGCATTCTCCAGTCAGCCCCACCCACTTGCGAGTCTGTCTGGTCTTTGGCCCCACCAAAAAGTATAAATTCTTCCCTCTCTGCTGTCAGAATTTACCTCCTATTCTATTAATCCTCTTCTAGGATTATACATGTTTAAGGACATGTTACTTTTACACGGAATGTGGGTTGGCCCATTCATAGGTTGACCAGGTCAGTCACATCGATCAACAACGCATATCCAAAAATCTGGTTTGTTCGGCTTGAAACATAACCACGTGTGGAACATCAACAGCCCATGTCCTGTGCCAAATCCAGTCATATATCTTGTCAGAATCTTTCCTTCCTCCTGAAGAGACACAACATAGGCCTGAAAATAATAAATTGCTTTTAACATATCTAAACTCTTTCTTTCAATTTCAGTACTTATTGTGGAGCAGAGACAAAGTGTTCATGGACTGACACCCTTCCATCTGAGATGAACTACTCAAATATCTTTATCTCCTCTAATCAAATCCACAGATAAGAATACACACACACACACACACACACACATTTCTCAAGAATGAGCACAACTTTTTTCATGAAAGGGCAGATTTAGGGGGAAAATTCCACTTTAGGAAGGGAAGATCCACTTAATTCCCATTACTACATAAAGGAATTAACATCTCAGTTTGAAGGACTACAGCATGTGCCTTTTAAAAACAAGAATACATTCCGAGATATGCATCTTTAGGCAATTGCGTCATTGTGTGAACATTATAGAGTGCACTTACACAAACCTGGATGGTAGAGCCTACTACACACCCAGGCGGTGTGGTAAGTATGCCACTGTCATAAATGAGGTCAGTCTTTGACTAAAATGTCATTATACAATGCATGACTATATTTCACTGGTTCAGAAATCCCTTATCAACAGTGCTCCCCAATCTATTCTCATATTGTGGCACACATAGAAAATAGTAGCTATAAGTCATTTTGAGGTGTGACACTCTGAATAAAAATATTCTTTCAGCTGATAATTCGGCTCTCTTCTCTCTCTCTCCCTCCCTCTCCTTCCTTCCTCTTCCCCCATGTTCTCTCTCTTTGTGTGTGTACGTATTTACATGAAACCCACTCGTCCACTTGTACATTTCTGTTCAACATTAGAAACCGAGAATTACATTTTAAAGCTTCTGAACCCAACACTTTTCTCATATCAGAAATTTCCAAAAGTGTTCTTAACGTGTGCTATAGCATCCCTTCGCAGTTACATCAAGAGTCTTGGCATCAGCATTTCTTTTTTTATTTCACTGATATAAAAAGATGTCTGTCATTTGCGGAAGCTGCATGTATATCTGCTTGCAAGACACTTTATTGAGGGTTAAGCTAAAACAGAGGAATAAGGAGAAGAAGGGGGAGTGAAAGTGTTGGGGAGACAAAATAAGGAAATTTTCAAAAAGCTCCTTCTTGGCGGGGGGCAGAGGAGAGAGTTTCTGCTGTATCCTTACAGGGTTGAAAAGGGCAGTTTATCCAACATTGACTCATATAATGGAATTAGATACACTACAAGTTATATTTTCTTCAACTAGTAAACAGAAACAAAACTTTCCTTTGCTCACCCCCACCATCCCTGCCTGCCCTGCAAACTAATTGCTGAAATTCCTGGCACGCTTCTGTTTCAAAACCTCAATGTCCTTTTAAAGACTTGCTTTTTCTTAAGAAAAATCAGGGACTTACAAAGGTATAGATAAGGAAAGCATACTGAAATGAATAGTGTATATCAAATTATATATAGAGAGATATATTTCCTTTAGAATCTGTAATTGAAAAGATTTTTTTCATTACCTGTTTTACAGGTTTTTCCTCCCCTTTGGTTACAGAATGGGTTTTTTAATTGTCTCATTTATTTTGCCATTCTCACAAGCCTTATGGAAACAGATTTTTTATTCTATATCAAATAAGTAATGCCAAAAGCATTCTGGGATTCACTGCAGTCAAACAGCAAATAAAGTACATGTAAAGATATAAATGAATTGAGGGATGAGAGAGTCTTGAACCATTTGATGAACAATAGTTTTCATAATCACCACTTTGGGATTTTTTCACATTGATTTCAGCCTTCAACTAGTTCCATTTATCAGGTCCTCATTTGATGGTGGCTGCATTTTATAACTCAATAGACATCAATATCTTATAGCCCAATAAAATTTGATACAAAGCTTATACTATGAAACTAGTCCTGTCTAAAATGCTGGTGTTATGTGGTTCACCAATCAAATACTGAATAAATGATGGAAAGAAATGGCAATTTTTACTCTAGCAAAAGCATAAACTTTAAGGGAGAAATGAGGACAATGAAATTGGAAGTGTAGGACAAAGGTAAAGGACAAAACTGCTGGACATTTTGAAACTGAAAAAAAATAATCAGAGTGAAAAGTAAAATAAAGTTAATTTTTATTAATGAAATTTGGAGCAATTTCTATCCTGACTGGTGTGGCTCAGTAGGTTGGACATTGTCCCGCAAAACGAAAGGTCACTGGTCGGTTTCCTGGCCTAGGTTGTGGGTTTGGTTCCCCTGTCAGGGCCAGTAAATGGGGCCGGTGGGGAGAGGGGGTGTGTGTGGCAGGCTGATCAGTTTTTCTCTCTTGCTTTGATGTTTCTTTCCCTCTCTTTCTCCCTCTCTCCCCCTCTCTGTAAAAAATACATTTTCAAAAATTGGAACAATTTCCTAGATATATTAAATCATATCAGAGAAGTGCAATTAAAATAAAAATGGAAGTGAAAAAATGTAAACCAGTATGAAAAATGATAATGTACTTGACAAAAGTATTGAATCTTAACAAGAAATTTCCAGACAAAGCATAAGGAAAAGTTAGACTTTTTTTTTCTTTTTGAGGTATAGTCTGAAAAGTACAGAATGGAAAGTATATAACATTTACATTAACTTTCATATGTCATGGAAGAAAATTTTCCATATACATATATATATATATATATATATATACACACATATATATATACACACATATATATATATATAAAACAAATCACAAATAATATTCTGTGAAGTTTCAGTGTTGGAAAGTGAAAATTAAATATGATTAACAGAATTAATGTCCAATTGTTAAATACTGCTAACCCAGCACTAAATGATACTTCTGAAGGACCACATTTTGAAATTCTTATGTAAGCTACTCAACAAATGATGTTGGGGTAGGCTGGATTGATATCTCACTTTTATACTAGAATAAATTTCATAAAAAGTATAAGATGTAAGTGTGGCAAATAAAACAGTAAAAACCCCAGAAGAAACCATGGAAGGAAGGACTTCTTTATAATCTTGGCATTAGGAAGGCCTTTCTAAGAACAAATAAGAATACTTTAAAATACCCTGAAACTATAAAGCAAAGTAATGATACATTTGATGAATATAGTAATTAGAAAAGTAAAGAAAAAAACAAAAAAAATAGATAGATATACACATATTTCGTAAATCTTATCAAAAGCAAAGCTAATTTTCTTAATATATAAAGCCTGTCAATGATTAATTAAAAAATAAATCAGCGTTACAAGAATACTTCTTTTTATAGACAAAATATAGAAAATGGAAATAAAAATGACTTTTAAATAAATGAAAAGATGTCCATTTCTATCATAATAATAAGAATGAAAATCAAACTGCATGGAAATATTCTTACTTAAGAGAGTAATAAAAATCAAAATGATAATAACACACTGTTAATTTTCTATTACATAACAAATCACCACAAACTTAGCAACTTAAGACAACACAGATTTATTATCTCAGTTTCTTTGGGCCAGACTGCATGGCTGGAGATCAAAATCAGGTGCCAGCAGAGCTACATTTCTTTCTCAAGAAAAGACTTGAGGGAAGAATCCACTTCCAAACTCATTTAGGTTGCTGATTGAAGTCAGTTCCTCTGTAGAACTAAGGTGCCCATTTGTTGGAGGTTACTGAGAGGATGTGACCTATGATTGACCCCTTGACCTGTAAGCTGGATGTGGAGGCTCCTTACCCCAACCCTTGCCCTTAGAATGTGAATTCTGCTTGCCTTTCCCACACTAGATGCTGCCCCAAGGATACAGCCTTGAAATATAATGTGTCTTTGAGACCTTTAGGGTGGTGTAGATAAAGGGACCCTTTTTTTTTTAAGATTTTATTTATTTATTTTCAGAGAGAGGAGAAGGGAGGGAGAAAGAACAATGTATGGTTGCCTCTCACATGGCCCTCACTGGGGACCTGGCCTGCAACCCAGGCCTGTGCCCCGACTGGGAATCGAACCGGGACCTTCTGGTTCCCAGCCCGCGCTCAGTCCACTGAGCTACACCAGCCGGGCAAAAGAACCCTTTTAAAGCCTCCATATAAACTCTGGTGGGTGGGTTCAGAGATCTACTCATCTTGTCACACCCAAGACAAGCCTCATTTGTAAGTTACTTTGCTTACTAAACCTGCCACCTCCCAATCTGGAGTGGCCTACCTTTCTTTCCTTTCTTTCTTTATTTCAGTTTTGGGTTTTTTTTTTTTTGTTTTTTGGGGGTTTTTTTTTGCCTTTTGTGTACAGGGGCCAATCCTGCATTTCAGGTTGTGAATCTATACCACCATTACTAACTTACAAATCTCTCTCTCAGTCCCTTAAGGCCATCCATTTCTCTTCATGTGGATCCCTCCATCTTCAAAACAGCCACGATGCATTAAGTCCTCCTCATGCTTCAAATGTCCCCAACTTCGTAGCCTGCTGTGAGCTGGAGAAAGGTCTCCTAAAATGGCTGATGTTAGATCAGGCCCACATGTATATTCTCCTTATCTTAAGATCAGTTCTGCTATATAATGCTACATATTCCTTGGAGTGAAAAATTATCATATTTACAGGTTCTGGGAATTAATACAGGATACCTGTAAGGGCGATATTTTAGAAATCCTGCCTGTTACACAGACTGTGATAGTTTACCTGTAGGGAAAAATGTATTCTCATTGATTGCTCGTCAGACTGTGATGGCTCTAAGCCCTCTCAAGAGCTATTTGGTACCATTTATTGAAATCAGAGGTGCATAGACGTGTGAATCACTAATTCTACTTAGAGTGATTCTATGTTGTTCTATAGATACACTCACATGTGCGAGACAAGATGTGCACAGTGAAATTCATCTCAGCCCTGCTTGCGTTAGTAAAGATTGGAAACAACCCAGAATGCATTAGAAGTGAACCAGTTCAATAAATGATTGTGCAACCACATAATGGACTCCATGCTGCTATAAAAATAATGACTTTTTTGCCCTGGCTGGTGTGACTCAGTGGATTGAGTGCGGGATGTGAGCTGGGGGGTCACTGGTTCGATTCCCAGTCAGGGCACATGCCTGGGTTGCGGGCCGGTTCCCCAGTGAGGGGCCCGTGGAGGGCAACCACACATTGATGTTTCTCTCCTTCTCTTTCTCCCTCCCTTCCCCTCTGTCTAAAAATAAATAAAATTAAAAAAAATAATGTCTTTTTATGTAATGCTATGACTTTCAAGATGCATTGTTGAGTGAAATAAGCAGAAGGTGAATGCGGTGCTAAGGTATTATCAGTGGTATCCTCCACCGAGGAAACACATAGAATGTCTGCAGGTATTTTTGGTTGTCACAGTGGGGGACAGGGTAGGATGGGCATTTACTAGGTAAAAGCCAGGGAGGGTGCTAAACATTTGACAGGGTGTAGGACAATATCCTACAAAATATAATTATCCAGCCAAAAATTTCAAGAGTGCTTTGGTTGATAAACTCAGCTCTAAAACTACCTTTCTGAGCAGCCACTGTTGAAAACAGTATGAAGTCCCCTGAAAAAATTAAAAAAGGAACTGCTTTTTGATCCAGTGATTCCACTTCTGGGAATATAGCCTAAGTATCCCAAAGCACCACCTTAAAAGAATATATGCACCCCTATGTTCATAACAGCATTATTTAAAATAACCAAGGTCTAGAAGCAGCCGGAGTGCCCATCAGTAAACAAATGGACAAAAAAGCTGTGGCACAGTTACACAATGGAATACTATGAAGCAGAAAAAAGAAGGAACACTTTATTTTTGTGATAACATGGAAGAACCTGGAAAGTGTGCTAAGTGAAATAAACCAGTCAGAGAAAGACAAATACCATATGATCTCACTTATATGTGGAATTTAATGAACCACATAAACTAATGAACAAAATAGAAACAGAGGCATGGATACATGAAACCGACTGATGGCTGTCAGAGGGGGAGGTGGGAGAGGACTGGATGAAAGAAGATGAAGGGATCAGCCAAAGAACATGTGTGTATGACCCATAGACACAGACAACACTGTGGTGATGGCCTGAGGGAAGGTGGGAACAAGGGCTGGGTGGGGGTGGGCAAAGTGGGAAAAAATAGGGACAACTCTAATAGTGTAACAATAAAGGTAAAAAACTACCTTTTTGAAATTCCCAAGGTTTCCCTGGCTGGTGTAGCTCAGTGCATTGAGCACTGGCCTGTGAACCAAAATGTCTCCAGTTGGATTCCCGGGTTGGTACACATGCCTGGGTTGTGGGCCAGGTCCTCAGTTGGGGGCACATGAGAGGCAACCAACTGATGTTTCTCTTGCACATCGATGTTTCTCCCCCTCTCCCTCTGTCTCTCCTAAAATATATAGATAAAATATTTTAAAAAATAAAAATAAAGAAAACCATAGGGCCTCCTTGTTTTTAGGGTATCATGAAAAATTTTATGTTCATTAGTTTCATCAGTATATTCTTATTGGCATGGCTTTTCATTATTAGGTAGAACTTTTAATCATATGCAATCATTACCATAGGTATTAACTAATTATCAATAAGAAAGGGAAGCAAGGAAAATTAGACATTAAGCTTAATAAACTGGGGGGCATAAGCTTGCTTACTTTACCAGGAAGCTGTAGCTTCACAGTCCTGGGGATCACAGCAAAATCTTCCTTTCCCTCTTCCAGTGCTGGATTGGTGGGGGGCACTGAAGGAGGTGTTTGACCAAAGAGGCCTGTCAGTCTAACTAGAGGGTATGAACCCATCCAAAGCACACACAAACTTGGAAAGTTGATTGGTTCTGTTGAAAAAGTTCCTTGTCCAACCCAAACCCAAGGTAATATAATCCCAGGGGAACAAAGAAGCACCCCCCACCCCCACCTCTCTCTCATGACCTGTACTCTTCCCATGCACTCATGGGTCCTCTCTCCATAACCACGAGGCCTTAGTAGCCACCGGGTTGATGGCTGAGCAGACTCCACATGCAGGCTCCAGGTTCAGGCTCTGCCTGAATACCTCAGTACAGCAATGGATTGCAGCCAGGAACAGAAGCTAAACTTCTGCATGCTGGACTGAACTGAGCTTTAATATGGCACAGGATCTTTGGATATTGACTCTGTTTCTGGTCCTGATTTTCCATGGTGGAATGGAAGCAGATGCAGGTGGGACATGGGCAGATTTACACCGGAATAAATTTGGCCACACCACAATGTCCCACGCGTGGAGGCTTGGAATGTTTTCCTCACAATCCGATGGAACAGCCTACTTTCTACTGACAACACAATCTAAATGCATTTCATTGGGTATTACCCACTTTCAAATTATTTTATAAACATGTTCGTTACCACATTTTTAATACTCCTGTGCTTAGAGAGATTGTGCTTATCTTTTTTCAGTAACTCCTGTTTCTGTATCAGTACTCTAACCAGTATAACAGTATAACAGATTTTCCTGGATTGCATTCAGTCTCCATTTTCAAAGAATTATTTAAAATTTTAAAGATTTGGAATCATCAAATTATTTTTAATTGAATTTATTGGGGTTTCATTGGTTAACAAAATTACATAGTTTTAAGGTGTACCATTCTATAATTTATCATCTGTATATTGTATTATGTGTTCATCACCCAAGACATGTCTCTTTCCATCACCATTTATTTCCCCTTTACCCTCTCCTGCCTCCCCCACTCCCATTTCCCTCCCATTCATTACACTTAATTAAAATAGGCTAAGGCAAACATCCTCAGATTTCCTTGCTGAAGTAGGCCTCTCCATCTGAGTCTCTTAAGCAGGAAATGGGGATGGTCAAAGGTTCTTTCTGAGTTTTGTTTCCTAGTGATGAGCTTAAAATCAATCTCAAAAGGCAGTTCTAGGGGTGGCAAAAGCTTGGCTCTCTTCACCTCTTTTCCCTTTGTCACCAACTTTTCTAGTCCTTTAAACAGGTTTAGAAGTAAACATCCAAAAATTCTACTAGAAATCTACTTATTTCCTCACTGTAATCTCTTCCTTGGTGTTCAGAAAATCTAGCCACTGAAACCAGAAAAGATACCAGAGTTCGGACTGCCTGTCACTACCACACCGAATAAACAATGACAGCAATTGAATCTTTATAGGCGCTTTATTCAGACGGCTGGCAATCTGAGAAGACAGCGGGTTAGCATCCCAAAGAACTGTCTTGTCTTTTCTTTCTAGGCCAAGGTTTTTATAGCAGGGAATAAACAAGGTTCGGTGAGGGGTTTTGAAGTTCAGGGAGGATCAGGTGAAAGAGACTGCAGCATCCTGTCCTGGACAGTTAGCTGTTCCCAGGGGTGGATGGTCCTGTGTCTCTTCCTGGAACACAAAGGCACAGATGCCTCCAGTTGTCCCCAGGCGGTAATCTTTAGCAGTGCCCCAGGAGGTTGGCTGTTTTCCCAGGAGCCAGGACAGGCCTTATGTGTAGTTTATGATTTACCAGGGCCAAGATGGGCCTTATGTGTAGGGTCTGAAACAAAAGCTTTAACATATACATTACTTACTAGGCTTATAACTATTTACCTTAAACTAAAATTTTCCAACTCTTGAGATCCCTATCACCACTATTGGAGTTTCTGCTAGCTAAGTATGAAGTAGGCCTTCTGCTATCTAGTTCACACAGCAAAATTTATAGTAAATAGATAGAATTTACATTTTTCCTTTAAATGAATTCAGAAGAGAAGAATGGCAAGTCTGAGGTGGATATTTAGCATATCTCTCCATAACACCCAAGTCTCTATAACAGTATATAGTTCATCATTTATTATAATGAGGAGTAAAACTTAACCTTATGTAGCCCTGGCTGGTGTAGCTCAGTGGATTGAGCGTGGGCTGGGAACCAAACAGTCTTAGTTCAATTCCCAGTCAGGGCACATGCCTGGGTTGCAGGCCAGGTCCCCGTGAGGGCCATGTGAGGCAACCATACATTGCTGTTTCTCTCCCTCT
This sequence comes from Micronycteris hirsuta, assembly GCA_004026765.1. Classification (NCBI taxonomy): domain Eukaryota; kingdom Metazoa; phylum Chordata; class Mammalia; order Chiroptera; family Phyllostomidae; genus Micronycteris; species Micronycteris hirsuta. Next base: position 11,741 of record PVJI01002587.1, read on the forward strand.
CTTTCTCCCTCCCTTCCCCTCTCTAAAAATAAAATAAAAATTAAAAAAAAATATCTTAAAAAAAAACTTAACCTTATGTATAATATATAATATTCCAGTCAGAGTAACCACTTTGATTTTTACATACAAGTCCTGCCAACTATGCTCCCTTGGAAATCTGAACAAAAATGAACACACAGTTCGTCTGTGATGTATAGTCAATATTATTCTCCATGAAGACTCCAAAAGATTAAAAAATGGCACATATGATGTGTTATTTATCTTTAGAGTCACTATTGTATAAAATATCTTGTCATTATGTGTTTTTGTCTAACCTTAAAGTAACCACATAATCATGCACAGTTGAAAAATTTGGCCAAAACAGCTTACAGTTCACCAATATATGCCTTTATATGGCCATTATTTGATAATAGAAACTGGACAAGAGAATTTGGAGGTAAAAAAGACATGAGACCTATTAACAGGAGGGAATTTATTATGTACAGAGATCCCTCACCTATCGTGGGAGTTACATTCCAAAGACCCCGCGATAGGTGAAAATCCGCGAAGTAAAAGCGTTATATGTATTTTATTATTTATATATATTTTAAGGCTTTATAAACCCTCCCCATACTCCTATAAACCTTTCCCACTCTCTTATTAACCTCTCCCACACTCTTATAAGCACTTCATATGCTCTTAAACACTTTCTACACTCTTAAACCTATGTAATTTTAACAACATATAAAATTCTATGTGGGTACTCACCAGTGAAGTATACTACAACTTGAATGATGAAGATCATGAATTATGTAGCTGTGCAGTACTGATGGCGATGAAGGTGATGATGACGAGATGAAATTTTTTATTTCGATTTAATATTCTTTTAATATGTTTGAATTAACATTTTTAATATTTTTATATTGTTTTAAATTTTATAGGCAAAAATAATTAAAATCATAAATATTATATAAATACCTATATACCGCAATATCCTGCAATATAGTGAAAACTCTGCAATACAGAATTAGACATATTTTTTTTAAAAAACCCCGTGATACAGTGAACCCGCAATAAGTGAACCATAATATAGCCAGGGACGACTGTATAACATATGCCAGTTACATAAGAATATGAGGCCCTAGGATACATTGGGCAGTTGAGGGTTATAAGTCATTCTGGATAAGGAGAGGGAGGCAGGGGTCTGAGATTTCAAAGGTAAAGTAGACAATTCAAAGGGAGATGAAAACAGCAAACTTTTTTTTTTAATTTTATTTTATTTTCAGAGAGAGGATAAGGGAGGGAGATAGAACAATGTATGGTTGCCTCTCACACGGCCCCCATCTGGGGCCTGCCTGCAACCCAGGCATGTGCCCCGTCTGGGAATCGAACCGGGATCCTCTGGTTCCCAGCCCGCACTCAATCCACTGAGCCACACCAGCCAGGCGAAAAACAGCAAACTTTTGATAAACAAATTCTTGCCTGGCCACCTAGAACAATGGGACACAGAGGGGAGTCAAACAAACAGGCTTTACTGGTTCGCTTAGGTCTGCCACATTTCAGTTTTTATTATGCTAAGGTCCTCTTCCAACAGCAGGTTTTTCTATCTGAATTCCTTTAAGCAGGTAAAGGGAGGGAGGTTCAAAGTTTTTCTGAGCCTTTTTGTTACAGGAAAAACTTGATTCTTCTTATGCAGTTAAGAATTTCAGATCAGCAAGTCTGTGAGCATGCAAGCAAAGTTTATTAGTGATAAGTGTTAGAAATGCACAAGAAATAGAGGCAGGAGGAAGCAGATGATCTGATCCAAGTGCCTTTATTTGGTTACTGCAGGCTGAGCTTACTGCAGACTGAGGGGGAATCAACTGGAGCCTTGGGGGAAGGCAGGAGTGGGGTTTTTAAAAGAAAAAGTGCAGGGTCTGTGGCAGTATAAGGGAGGGGCTGTTCTTCTGGGTGGGTGCCTCGGAGGTTTCAGGATGTGAGCCAGGACAATGGATTAAGTAAACAGCAGGCTGTTCCCAGGTACAGGAGGGTCAATCTGACCACCGGCCACAGTGGCTGGCATCAGGTGTCTATTGTGCGGCGGGAGAGTTTCGAATAGGCTGCAGGCTACCAAGCCAGTTGGGACAACTGAGTCATAGGCAGTCCAGAGGGTTGGAAACTGGCCTGATGGGGTCATTAGCAGTCTGGCCGACTGGGAGACTGGCCTGACCCTTTCAATAAGTTCTCTTGGAAAAGAATGGACCTTGCCAAGGTGGGTGTGAAAGCCATAGGCTTGGACAGTAAGAAGCATCGTGTCCTGTCATGAGGACTTACATAGTTTGTGGGGGTTGTGATAGGGAGCTCAAGAGCTGGAAAATTTTAGTTTAAGGGAAATAGTTAATAAGTGTAGTAGGTAATGCATTTGTTAAAGCTACTGTTTCAAGAACTGCAGGTACAGCCTACCCTGGCTCCCAGGCGAGACAGACAACCTCCTAGGGAGTCACATTGGCTGCCTGGATTGGGGAGCCCCAGGGATGTGTATTTTGAGACTCCCAAGCAGCTGTCAAGTGATTTCACTTGGGGACCCTCCTTCTACAATTCTTGGCACTCCCCGTTTCTTTTCACATTTGATTGAATCATTGAGTTTTGTGGTTCAGGTTACAATCCCAGGTCATGACTTAGGTTGTCTGTAATTAAGGTGCTTCTGGTTTACAGGGCTCTGTCTGGTAAAAATACATCTTCTGGTATGATTAAGGTACTGTCTGTTTCACAGAACTCTGTCTAGTAGAATGGGGGAAACAGCTTTCGTTTCGGAAAACACTTTCTGGCAAGTTTTAGCTAATTAGTTGACTTATGCTTATGAATGTATCACTAAAATGAAAGTGGTTTTTATTGTAATATGTTTGGCCTATGTACTGTATAATTTAGACTCAGGAGAGCGCTAGTCACTGAATGGGTCTTTAAATTACTGTATTATGCTGTAATTAGAGTTGTTTCATCAAAGATCAGGGAAGTGGGACAAAATGCCTTACCTAGAAACTTTCATGAGTTTACATAATCATGTAAAGGATGCAGGATTGAAAGGAAATAGATTAGTGGTCCAGAGAAAAGAGAATTTGCCTGTGAAAGATAGCAGAAGCTCAGAGGAGAGGGCCCTGGAAGATCCAGATATTATGGTCGCTATGAGCATGGTCGGTCCAGCGCTGGGGATCTTACTCCTTACTCAGCTGGCGGACCTGGGGAAAATGAGCCTGAACTGGTCTCTCTGTCCCAAACCCATCAGGGGAGCAAAATTTGGTGGAGGAAAAGCCCTTACTGGGGCAAGGCAATATCCTTTGCAGAGACGTCCAGTGGGAGTAGGGCCAGAGGGCCAGCCCACTGGATATTATGGGCACATGCTCCATTTTCTATATCAGATAACCGGAAAAACTCTGAAAGGACCAGAGCATATCCCTTTAGAATGGATGAAGGAGTACACCCAGGCTTTTGAGTCCCTGAAGGCACATCTGGCTTCTATACCAGCCTTGGGGTTTCCAAACCTGCTAAAGCTCTCTCAGTTATACGTTCATGAAAGGCAGGACATTGCCCTAGGAGTCCTCACCCAAGTGCTGAGTAACATTCTGCAACCCATCACGTACCTTGTCAAGGAAAGTAGATCACACTGTCCAGGGGTGGCCAGCCTGCTTGAGAGCTGTGGCAGCCACCTGCGAGCTCTTACAGGAAGCTGAAAAGGTTTCCTTGGGACAGCCTATCACCATTTACGCGCCCCAACAAGTGTTGAGCCTGCTGGAACAAAAGGGAGATACGTGGCTCACTGCTGGCAGAAGGGGCAGGTACCAAGCCATGCCTCTCAACAATCCCAACGTCTCCCTCAAAACTGTAAGTATGTTAAATCCTGCCTCTCTTCTTCTGGAGCCTGACTCGGCTGCACTGATACCTGACTGTGCTGAGATAACTGATGAAGTGTATTCTAGCAGAACTGGACCATCCTCTGGAAGAAGCAGACTGGACTGTCTATGCAGATGGAAGCAGCTATATGGACAAAGGAAACAGAGAGGCTGGGTGTGCAGCTGTGACTCTTGAAGGAGTGGTGGAGGCCAAGGCCTTGCTGCCAGGAACCTCTGCTCAGGAAGCTGAACTGATTGCACTGGCGAGGGCACTGGAATTGTCGCAGGAAAAGAGAGTGAATGCGTATATCGACTCAGGGTAAACTTTCCTAATTTTGCATACAGGTGGTTCTATCTGGAAGGAAAAAGAACTGTTAACCTCCAATAAAAAGGAGAATAAGTATGCAGCAGAACTTTTAAAATTATTAAAAGCTGTTCAGGTACCTTTACAGGTGGCAGTTGTGCACTGCCAGCAGCATCAGAAGGAGGTCACTGAAACAGCTGCAGGGGTGCCAAACTCATGTTCACTGGGTCACATCGGCCTTGTGGTTGCCTGCAAAGGGCTGAATGTAATTGTAGGACTGTATCCATGTAACTACTTCTTAACAGTTAGGCAAGAGCTCAGTGCTGCGGCTGGGTAGAAACAAGGTGCCAGGCTGGATTCAGCTCGCGGGCCTTGTGTTTGCCACCTGTGAGCGAGAGGAAACAATCTGGCTGAATGGGCAGCAAAAGAGACTGCTAAAGGAATGTTTATAATGCCTCTGGTACCTGTTCTAGATTTGTCACAATCTGACCCTGAATATTTGCCTGCAGACTTAGAGAGAGTTAAGGGTTAGGGTTTTGAGGAAGAAGGTCCTGATAGTGGATGGAAAAAAGAATAAGAACCGAGTTATACTGCTTCCTGAACATTTAGTAGAGCCAATCATGGAGCATTTGCATGAGGCCACACACTATGGAAGAGACTCATTAACCACCTATGTCAAACCGTGGCCCACAGGTCCTGGAATTTCTAAAGTCATACGAAAAGTAATTGCTAGATGGGTTGCGTGCCAGAAAAACAACCTCAAGACAGAACCCCATCAAAAGAAAAAAGGGAAACAATACCGAGTACAGTGCCCACTTGAGGACTGGCAAATAGACTTTACGCAAATGCCAAGGGTCTGAGGGTGGAAATACTTGCTAGTCTTTGTGGACACCTTTTCAGGATGGGTAGAATCCTATCCTACTAGAATAGAGAATTCATCGGTGGGAGGAAAGGCCCTACTGAAGGAAATAACCCCTCACTTTGGCCTCCCTGGCAACATCCAGAGTGATAATGGACCTGCTTTCAGTTCAGAAATTACACAGTAGGTTAGCAGATTTTTAGGAATCAAGTGGAGACCCCACACGGCATGGAGACCTCAGGCCTCTGGGAAGATAGATAAGATGAATCGCAATTTCAAGAAAAATATAGCCAAGCTGTGCCAAGAAACTCATCTCCATTGGGATCAAGATTTATCTATTGCCCTGCTCAGGATAAGCGTGGCTCCTCGGAGTGGGATTCATTTGAGTCCTTATGAAATTGTGTACAGGTGACCACTTCAGGTTATGACTGGGATGGGAGAAATGTATACAGATGAAGAAGTGGAGGTAAAGAAAATGTACAACATTTAAATCAGACCTTAGCTGTGATGAATGACCTTGCCTGTACTAGAGACCTCTCCCCGACAGGGGTTTGCTACAGTAAAGAGGTTTGCTGCATTCCTTTGAGCCTGCAGTAAGGTGCCACTCAAAACCTGGATGACCGTATGTCCAGAAAGCCAACTAGAAGAAAAGTATACTGGACCTTGGGTCATACTCCTCACCACCCCTACTGCGGTGAAATTGGCAGGAATCAAACCCTGGACTCATCACATCAGAATAAAGAAAGCACTGAAGGAACAAGGGACCACCGGACCTCAAGAAGACCTGAAAGTCATCTTTAGAAAACAATGACTTATGTTCTTTTCATTACCTCTTGTTTAACCCTATGTTATGGACAACTTATTCCTTTCAAATGAGATAGAAATATTTGGGTATATTTAGCAAAAAATGTTCTAAATGTTTCTGACTTGTCTTGCAGGAGGAACTTATGTTGAACAAACGTTAACTTCCTATCTTGTAGGTGTTTGTACTCCCTTGGAAAGCCTCAGAAATTATACCCTATCTGAGTGTATGGTAAAGAAAATGACGACCTACTCTGATATTTATAATTGGGGATCTGTGGTAACTAGAAGGGACAGGGAAATGTTTTCATTAAAGGTTGCTAATGTAACTCCAGCTAGAGTGTGCAAATTTTGTCAACTCTACTAGAAACTGTTTGTACTTTCAGCAGGTGTGAACATGAATTGTACCACCATCACTGACATATCTTATGTTTTGGCTCACGTTAAATTGCCCACAGGATGGTTTCTACTATGTGTAAGGACTGTTTATTCCTATGTTCCAGCAAACAGTTCTGGGGGCCATGCTCTCTGAGAAGACTGACAGTGTTTATGCCTCAGAAGCCCCACTAGACCCGGGCTGGATGGGGCCTCTCCCTTGCACCTGACTATAACAGCGATTTTCACCTTTTTAGCCCGGCTGAATATGTGTCTGTAACCATATTTGTAAGGCCATTCATGGTAACCTATTTGAATGAAGAAATAAGCAGATTAGCTTGAGCTATGGCAAAAGCTTTGAATGCCATCAGTGCCATTAGTCAAGAACTAGGACAAGTTAGAGAAGCAGTATTGGAGAACCGTGCAGCTGTAAGCTGCTTCCTTTAAAGATATGACCATGGACGCGAAGAATTTAAAGGACTCTGCTGTTTCAACCTAACTGATAGTCCACAGCTCATAGAGCATAAAGTAAAGCACGTAAATGATGTAGTTTCCAATATAAAACAAAGAGAGGGATTCTTTAGTATTGATTTGTCTAAACTAACTTCTAGTATCATTGGTCTTCGAGAGGCATTTATTGTTTTTATTCTTGTTATTTTTTTCAGTATCGGAGCTTGTTGCATACTATGTGTCCCTTATGTGGATCAGCAATTAAATGTATTCCTAAGCCCTTACCATACGGTCTAATGCTAAATTACATGCACAACAGCAAAATGAGTACTTCCATATAAAACTGATCTTATAGAAATAAGATAGTTTAAAACCAACAGTGGGGAATAATGGGGGACTCGAGAGTTGGAAAATTTTAGTTTAAGGTAAATGGTTAATAAGTCTCGTAGGTAATGCATATGTTAAAGCTATTGTTTCAGGAACTGCAGGTACAGTCCAACCAGGCTCCAGACCACCTCCTGGGGCACCACTAAAGACCACAGCCTGAGGCACAGCTGGACTCAAGGGAGCCATTGTGTTCTAGGGAGAGACAGAATACAGCCCTGGGGACAGCTAACCACCCAGGGCAAGAAAGCTGCAGTTTTTTTTTAAATCTAATTTTCCCTGAATTTCAACCCCCCTCACCGCACTTTGTTCTCTGTTGTAAAAAGGCTGGCTTGAAAGGAAATGTAACAGGGTCTATTAGGGTACAAACTCAGGATCTTCTCAGATCGCAGGCCATCTTAATAAAGCTCCCATACAGATTCAATCCCTGTCTCTGCTTACTGGGTCTGGTAGGTGACTGGCAGCATGAATGCCGGCTTTTCTGGTTTCAGTGGGGGTGAGGGAGTTACATATCGATTGGTGGGTAAAGGTGGTGCCGCTGGGTTGTGGGGCGGGACACATGACTACCTAAAGGTAGGTATGTGGGAAGGTTAATACCCAGATTCTTACCTTGCTCCAGACCACATTTTGTCATCAGTTGTAAAACGGATAGGTGAGTGGAGGCAGTTAATCAAAGTTAGGGCAAGTAACTAAAGTTATTTATGGGTTTTTCCTTGAGCACTGTGGACCCTTCTAAAACAGATAGGGACCAGAGGAAGGCAATTAAGCAAAGTTGTTTTATGTGCCTTTTCTTTGAGTGCTGTGGACCCCTCCCACCTTCCTCCTACATTTTGCTCACTTCTATGTAACATTTTGTTTCTTAAAAATAACCAGCTTAAAATAATCAAAATCCCAAAAGGCATATTTTAGGGTGGCAAACTGTGCTTCCTTTCAACTTCATCTAAAATTTAAAGTAGGTGAAAATATAGACAACCAATCGAGGAGGCTTAACTATAGTTACTAAGGGCAGTGGCTAGAGCTTTAGGCTTGGTGAACTTGGAGAGAACTACGTGAAACCCTTTCTTAGCTGATGAGAGTACCAAACGAACAGGGAAACAAGATTTTTCTTCATTTGATTTAAACCACTTATATCTCTAGAGTCCACATAGAAGTCAGACTTGGGTCAGTCTTCTTGAGAGTAAACAAAATTGAGAAAACAATTTTGAGACCTCTTTGGAGTTTCCAATTTTTGCAGGAGGGCTTTGCATGGACAGTGGTCTTGGTTCAGTCAAGGTCCTTGGGCAGCTGTAATCATTTCAGCACTGTTCAACTGCCCTGCAGAGGGGCTCCAGGACATGGACCGGACTTGTATTATGATATCATAGTAGTGATTAGTATAAACATCTACCTAGTTCCTACTTGTTAACCAAAATTTATAGAATTTTGAAAATAATGCAGATGTTTTTAATCTATCAATTCATATGAATTTGCAAATGGTAATCATCAACAGCACCACATGTACTATTTTCAACTATTGACAACTACAATTCCAAGACATTTTCAAACTGGTCTTTATATTCAGGGCAACTTTAAAATGAAGTAATAACTTATTTATCATCTTGATACTGGATGAATCTTTTAAACCAGCTGTGGAAAAGGTTTGACAATGATATTTAGGTTTTGAAGGATGAGAAACTGCTTGGAGGAAATGAAAGTATGAGCACATATATGAATTCCATCTAGTTTTTAAAATAAGAAACAAAAATAGCCCTGACTGGTGTCTCTGTGGATTGAGTGCCAGCCTGCTAAGCAAGGGGTCGCTGGTTCAATTCCCAATCAGGGCACATGCCTGGGTTTCCGGCCAGGTCCCCAGTTGGGGGCGTGTGAGAGGCAATCACACATTGATGTTTCTCTCCCCCACTTTCTCTCTCCCTTCCCCTCTTTAAAAAAATAAATACAGTTTTTTTTAAAAAATAAAATAAGAAACAAAAATAAAAGCCATTAAAGCAGTGCTTGGCTCCAAATTAATAATGGTCTGTAGAATAAGTGTGATACAGTTATGATTAGAGGTAGATTAAAGAAGGGAAATACCACTCACCTAGCATGTTTTGAAACCCTAAGGCCATCACAGTAGATGAGGATGAGGAGAGATTAGGGATTGCGAATCACGGCCTGTTGGAAAGTTGCTCATCTAGCTGTGAAGATGTTTGACGTCAGTCTTCTGAGCAGCGCCTTGGTTTCACAAATGAGGAAACAAGGGTAGTTAACAAAGTTCAGTGTGTGGTCCTTGGACTGAAGCGTTGTAATCACCTGGGACCTTGTTGCTACTAGATTCTTAGGCCCTGCCCCAGATCTACTGAAACATAATCTGCATTTTAACAAAAGACACAGAGGATTGCTATTGCATTTTTTAGAAACACTGGCCTAAAGGCCACTAAATAGGAGCCCTGGGGGCCCTCACTCTGTTTCCGTTGAATTCCTCCATTACTGTTGCATCTTGCTGCTTTAATAGACCTCGTGGGCACATCCCTTCCGCGGCTCTTTAGGCCTAGCCTTGAGGAAAGCTCAGGAAAAATGCCCCTGCCAATGTCATATTAAAATTCTGCCTGGCCATGGGAAGGTGAGATGCCGCTGGGATTTGGGCTGCTGTGGCAAGTTTTCGGGCTATTCTGGTGACACCTGTGACCCCGCGTTCTCGCGAGATCTTGCCTGCTTTCCTGATTCGAATCTCGGGATGGCGCGGCTTCAGCGGCGCCGAAGCCAGTTAGACTTTCCGCGCGCGCTGTGCCCAGTCGTTGCCTAGCGACGGCGTAAACACTAGTCCGGCATTAACGCTAGTCCTCGGTGGTTCAAGTCCCCTTCCTTTGGCGGGCTACCTAGAGGGCAGATATGAATATACACAGGGCCTCCCTGGTCCCTCGGGAAGTGGAGACTCCGAAGGAGTTGCAGCTACGGGTGATTCCGTCGGAGCTGAAGTTCCAGGACACTGCGGCGGGGAAAGTGTACCGACAGCCACTTACTATCCGCAATCTTGGCCGCAGCAACCAGAAGATCCGGTTTCTGGAGCCGGTCAACCAACAGGTAACACACCCCAAAGTGTTCAAAGTGTTCCGTACAGGACCTCAGGAGGACTGGGCTCTAACATTGCCTTCCCGCTTGGGTGCCCGCATTGTCCTGGAGAGTAGGCCCTGGGCTCCTGCGGGGATGGCGGGCAGGACTGGGTTTCCTGGGGAGCGGTGAGTTAGGTGTCTCTATGTATACCTGTGCTCGCTTTTGTTTGTTTGTTTGTTTATGCTTTTTACTTAGGGTTCGGACACAGAGTGGGGAAATTCGATCTAGAACCTCCCAATTTCTTCATTCTGGGTATGGAAAGTAGGGAAGGGGGTTCCGTGTCTGTTTCCGTTTGGCCCAGAATCTATGTCTCATGATTCTGTAGAGTTAATGACGACCAACCTTTGAACCATAAAGTGCTTGATTATTCCAGGTATTATAGGATACTAGGAAGGTTTATTATTTACATTTTACCAAGTATTTGTTGAGCACCTACTATATAATAGGCAGGAGGTGTGAGGAATGCAAGATGAACGTAGCCCTTCCCTCATAGGACTGAGAAACTCACAGATGTCAGTCAACGTCTAATCATCAGCAAAATTAATGTTCTGAGAGGCTACCCCTATCTTCTGACCTACAAGTTGACATAATTTCATCTCTATCTCACAGAGAATGGGTGTGAATGGATAGTTATTAATTTACTCTGATCACTCATTATCAGGGAGACTTTTGATACAGGAAAGTTAATAAGAATTTTGATATGTAGGTGATGAATAACTGACTTTGTCATGGAATATTCCTAATGATGAATAGTATTGGACTCAGCTGGACTTATATGTACAGAAATGGAAAGGTGTCTATGTGTTTCTGTGTTAAATGTACATATATTTAACACAATATAGGAGGACAATGAGAAAAAAGGACTTTCATGTTCTATCTTTTATATGTTTAAAAAAAAAAAACTGATGTACTATTTATCTACACTAGAGTGCCCAAATGTTGAAAGTAAATCTTGATGAGTTTATATAGGTAAGTATGTACCCAAGTAGCCACCACTTGGACCAAATCACAGAATATTTCTGGTACTCGAGAAGGTTTCCTACAGTGCCTTGACTAATCACCCCTTGTAGATGACCACTATACTCATTTCTAACACCAAAGATTAGTTTGGCCTGTTCTTGTGTTTCATATAAACGGAAATACACATTCTTCATTTTTTTATCCGTGTTTTAGTAATGTGTTTATTTTTTAATAGTACAGAATAAGAGACTATTAATTGCTCACTAAATCAAAAGTACCTGATTCCTCCACATACTAAATAATTAGTGGGAAAGCTTATTTCACTGCCTTACTACATATTTATTGAACAAGTGAATGTGTATCTGAAAATACATTCTTTTAAACCTCAAGCTGACAGTAATCCCAGCTGTGGGCAAACACTATTTTATGGATCTCTCCTGGTTTTTTTGCATACAGAACAATGATATAGTTTGTTTTCTTTTGGTTTGCATTTAAGAGTTAAAAAGGAAGACAGTTTAGACCACATGTCTTGATATTGACAAGAGATAGACAGGCTTAACTAGTTGGAGGCCAAAGCCAAGAGCCCATTGCATTGTGAAATTCTCTTTGTTGCAAGACCGTGATGGGCACTGAGGATCCTTCATAGTTATAATGGGAAGTAGGGAAGAGATAGATGAACAGAAAATGCATTAACTGTCTCGGAGGACAAAAGAAAAACAAGGTGCTATGTAGAGAGCCTTGTCATCGCTCCTATTATAATTACTTAGCAAATGATTCTAACACATGCTACTAGTTGTTCTCCACCCTGGCTCAAGATTCTGCATGGTCTATGTAGTGAGTACCTACTGTGTGTCATATGACGTGCTATATACCATCTACTGTGGGCTCCTGGTAGAAAATAAGAAATATACACTTTTGACAACACAATCCTGACTCGTGTGGCCTCTGGTTTAGTCAGGACAGTCTTACTCGTACTTGTCTCCTTACTGCCGTGGCTCAGACTTTTGAAAAAATTTTGACCCATGTTTTTATTTCCTCTCCTGCAAGAATCACTCCTTTCCAAATTCCACCCATTTTTGAGGGTCAATGTGTACTCTCATTTCCTCTAACAAGTCTTCTTTTATATTATCTCCAAATTATTTCTCCCCTACTGGATATCAATTGCATTTAAAGACATTCATTATAGTTTGGACTTGTGTGTCCATGAATCCTGGTAAATCTTTTTTTTTAAGATTTTTTAAATTTTTATTTATTGTTTTTAAAGATTGTATTTGTTTTTAGAGAGGGGGAGGGAGGGAGAAGGAGAGGGAGAGAAACATCAATGTGTGGTTGCCTCTCACATGATCATCACGGGGGACCTGGTCTGCAACCCAGGCATGTGCCCTGACTGGGAATCAAACCGGTGACCCTTCGGTTCCCAGCCTGTGCTCAATCCACTGAGCCACACCAGCCAGGGCAGATTTTATTTATTTTTAGAGGGGAAGGGAGGGAGAAAGAGAAGGAGAGACACATCAATGTGTGGTTTCCTCTTGCGTGCCCCTAACTAGGGACATGGCCCACAGCCCCAGGCATGTGCCGTGACTAGGAATTGAACAGGCAACCCTTTGGTTCGCAGGCCAGTGCTCAATCCACTGGACCACACCAGCCAGGGCCGAATCCTGATAAATCTTAATTTTTATCCTAATGGTCAGTTCAGAAGCTCTTAAGAGCAGGGAGATTCCTTACACACCTTTGCAGACCACTCAAAGCACTGAGCAACTTGTAGTTTGACCATAAGCACCTGCTGCTGAAGCCCTGGTTTCCCTTCTTGAAGACAGAGCCTCTTTCAGGGAAGACAGTCAGACCTGATGTGTGGACTGCCAGCACTCAAAGGCCTATCTGAGGAACAGTCTATTGTTTTCTAATTGTTTCGTAATTGCAGCAGGGTTGAGGATTGCAGTGTGATGATTATGAAGTATCAGAATCATTGTTGTTGGAGGTATGATGCTTTCAGATTGGTGGTTATCAACAAATCACTGAAGTGCTCTATCTCCTTCATGGCTCTAAAGCACCACTTAGACTCAGCCTGGCAGTGAAATCCCTGAATAATTCATTTCAACATGACTTCCATCGCTGCTGATTGAAGCTCTTTGCTCAGCAAGACTAGCTTATTAGCTGCCTGCTGAGAGATTATTTTGCTTATTCTTTTCGCTGGTTGTGTCTGAAATATTCCTGCCCCCACAGGAAGCACCTCTCTTGCTTCTCCACTTTTTAACATCCATCTCTAAGCCTAGGATAAGTGCACTTCTTGCTGGTTGTGTCTAAAATATTTCTGCCCCCACAGGAAGCACCTCTCTTGCTTCTCCACTTTTTAACATCCATCTCTAAGCCTAGGATAAGTGCACTTCTTCCTAGCCCACAGCAATCATGTTCTCCCGAGGAGTTTCATGATACTTACGGCTGTATCACTCATGTGACACTTAATTAGTCCCAGGTTTACATTATTTAACTTTCAAGGGACATAGAGTCTGCTTCCTTAAAGAGATTATGTATTCGGGAGAGGGACTCTGTACAGTTGTGGGGAAAGGGCTTAAGTTTTAGAGACAGGTAGATGTTTGTTTTGAATCCACAGTGCCTGAGTGACCTTAGGCATTAATGATACTCTACAAGTTCCAGTTTCCTCATCTATATGCTGGGAGCCATGGTATCAGTCTTACAGGACTGTAGAAGAGCATTGAGATGTAGCATGCTTTACCTATTATAAGTGCTAAACAGATGGCAGTTCTCTCTGCTCCTTAATTTCTTTCCTGGAGTCTAGCAAATATTTGGAAAGAACAAAAGTGGCTTTTCCCCTCTTTGGCATATTTCTCTTTTACATTTCCTGCAAATTATGAAGTCTGAGTTCCCATGTGGAAAATATATAAAAAGCTGTGTGTGTCTACGTATGTATACATGTATGTATGTGTATGCTTACACATATGCATGTACATGTGATTGAGTAACATTTTTATTAGTTTGCTTTTCCTTTTTTCTATATTTAGGTACCACTCAGCATTTACATATCTCTCAACTGACTGCATTGTTGGTTTCAATTGTCATACTGTTAAAAGCATATTTGAAGGATCTGGAATCCGATAGGCATAAATAGCTATTTAGTCTTTGCCTTTAGGATAGCAATATTACCCATGTTTTGAAATATATCTTGAAATATTTCTTGAAATAATGTACACTCCTAGCATGATTTTGCTCACATGACTTTCTTATTAGGAGTTAAGATGTCTAATTTGATTTTTTTTCTTCCACTGAAGTTCAAAGTGATTTTCCCTAGTACGGAGAAAGAACTTGCTTCAGGACTTCACATTACAGCTATGGTGGAATATCATCCAAATAAAGATGAAAACACTTTTGACCAACTATATATTGCAATAGGAAACAAAGCAATAGAGATCCCTCTTACTGGGTATGTATTCTTCATATTCCATGCTGACATTTCGAGCCCTCTTCAAATAAAAATTAGGGTCAAAGTAATATTCTTTATATTCCCTGACTAACATGGCTTGTTTTATCTGTAGTTTCCCTATAGCTGAACTTAAAGGGCAAATTTTTTAGCAAAGTTTGATTTAAAAAAAACAGACTAGTTTGCTGGTATTTTTTATTATTATTGAGATAACTTAAAAACATTCAACAATTGCATGTATTCTTTTTTTTTCTTGCTCTCACATCCTATTTTATTTCCCCTATTTTTTGGTACATTTAGACAGAAAGACTTAGTAAAGAAAGCTGTATTCGTCTACCAGCAGCAGACTTAATATTGAACTATTAATATGATTTTAGTATTAGACATGTGCCTTTTTATTTTTTCCTTTGTGTCTTTTCATTTTAATAAGCTACATTTAGATCTGCAATTATTTTGTTTCTCCGTGTTGTTGAGAGGTTCTGATTTTGCACACTGTCCCATTCTGCATATTTATCAAACAGCTGATACATGTGAGTAAACAAACAAAAACTATTATGCCATTACAAATACATAATTTACATTTTACATTTTATTTTGAGTAAGACCATTATGGGCCCATTCTGCACATTGACATACCTATGGCCAGCATTCAGATTTGCTTGGTTGTGCTGTATATGGAGAGAAATATTGAAGATGCTTCTGCCTTTGAAAACGGATTTTTGCCTTAGTCCTCTCTCTCGTCAGAAGCCGGCTGCTCGCCAGAGTTGCAACAGAAAGTTAACACTGCCTCCTTAAAGTGTGATGGACAGGGCTGAAGGCAGATGTCATGAGCAAGCTTGCTGCTATGTTTCTATTTTTTAAAAATGCCAGATGATTGCAGATTCCCATGCAATTAAAAGAAGTGATTCCTTGTGCATTTTCCCCAATGGTACCACTTTGCAAAACAATAGAATACCACGACTAGAAAACTTACCTTGAACAATCCACCTATTGAATTCAGATTGCCACAGCTTTACTTAAAATTGTGTGTGTGTATAAGCTTTTAATTTCTATACAATTTTATTACCTGTGTAGGATTTTCTATCCACCACTACAGTCAAGATACTACGCAGTTCTTACACCACAAGGATCCCTCCCTTTTGTTACTCTGTATAAGCACACGCACCTCCCTCCTGCCTTACAAGCACCATTCCTAAACTGAAAACCACTAATCTGTCTTTCATTTCTAAAATTTTTTCATCTGAAATATGTTGTATAACCTTTGGGGCTTGACCTTTTTTTTTTCACAGCAAAACTCCCTGGAGATGCAACCAAGTAGTGGAATATATCCATAGTTTGCTTCTTGGGAACCAGTCCATAGTATATGTGTACCACAGTTTGTTTAACCATTGACCTGTTGAAGGGTTTCAGGGCTGATCCCAATTTTTGGCTATTACAAACAAAGCTGCTATGAACATTCACGTACACGTTTTGTGTGAAAATAAATTTTCATCTGCATATGCTGAGTCACAGGGTAGTTGCATGTTTAGTTTAAAAGAAAATTCCAGCTTGCTTTTCAGAGCGACTGTACCATTTACATTCCAGTGAGCAATATATGAGCAATCTGTGTTCTGCATCTTCACTGGCATTTGTTGCTGTCACTGTTTTTAATTTTGACCATTTCAATACTGGAGTTTCATTTGACCTTTAATTTGCATTTCCGTGTTGTTTCTACAGTCCTTGGGTCCCAAACCAGCCAGCTCTACCTTTTCACCAGTTTTCATCATTCTCCTTTGGTTGCCTCTTGCATCATTTCTAGGCTTTATAGTTGTGTTTAGTGGGATGGAACATGGAAAAATGGATTTATGCACTCTTGCTGGGAAATCAGAAGTTTGTATTATCTGATCTTCCTAAAGTGCTTTAGTAGAGTAATATAAAATCAGTGAATTTGAACACTTTTTTTATGTCTTCTTAAAAACTATGTCCCTCTTTCACATTTAAACATTTCTAAGATTGCAAAGATGCAATTGCTTATATATAATAAATGTTACTATAAGGTAGTTACATGCCTCTTTCAGATGCATCCAGTAAAATGGAAATAACATAGTAATTTGTTAATAGTTGAAAATTTTACCTCATCCCCCCCAAATTTGTATTTGCATTCGATTTCTCACCATAGCATCACACCTTCTTTTATTTAATCAGGTTTGCTATCATCCAAACTACTTTACTTTGTTAAGGTCAGTTCTACCCTTTTTGAGGAGAATCAAAAGAATGCATTTTATAGGCTTAGGTGGAGATTCCAAAACAGAGCTCCAAATGTGTTTTAAGCAACAAAATTATTGAGACCTGTGGGTAGCCTCTGAAGGTGAGTACTTGGGAGGGTATACCATGTACTCAGATGCAAAAAGTCTGATTTCTTTGTTTAAAATGTGTCTTATTATTTTGTTTTCATGTCTTTATTGCACAATTCCTTTTAGTGATAAATGTGCCACCAGTAAGTGGACCTGTAGACTTAACCACAAGGTTATAATTGTTAAAATTCATTATGTGGCCCTCTTTTCTCCTTTCCTAGGTTGATTCCATGCTGTGATTTGGAAATTGAGCCAGAAGTTAATTTTGGGACTTTGGTTGCCAATAGTAAAGTGCATTGTAAAGAGGTTAGAATCACTAATCGTGGCAAGGTTCGAGGTAAATACTCGGTCATAAGAATCAACTTACACTTTTGGAAGAGAGTTGATACTATTTGAAAAATATACCTTGTATAGTTAATGGATTCTCTGATTCATAGCCCCCCCCGCCCTCCCTGCAAATGTCTATCAAGCCGTTATATAGGATGACTGTAAAAGACTGAGAGGCAATTAATGAGGAAAGATGACTCATTCTGCTTATGATTCTGATTAACACACCCTCACTCTCAGATGACTGGTGATGAACCCGGAGATAGAAGGCAGGACGGAGTCATGGAACTGACCTAGTCCTTAGGGTCATCCTGAGATAGAATCAGGGCATAGTGACTTACAAGCTGTGTGATCTGGTACAATTATCTTTAAGGATATTGACCTTGAGATTCCTCATTTATAAATTGGGTGACAAAATGTACCGTGCTTAATTATGTATGTATTTCAGGTTGTAATATGGTACTTATCATAGACAGTCACATTTTTTCCCTATTGTATTCAAGTTTGAATTCATATATGGTCCCTAGAGAGCTCTTATGAACTCTTTGTTGAAAGAGTAAATTCTTCTCTTCTCCAGACTGTATTATTTCTGGAGATTTTTGCTGTGACCTAAGGGTTTACATAAAGGCCTGTCTGCCTGTGCTCATGCACACGCTTCATTGCTGGTATACAGTAGGCATAAAAGCACTTATCCCTTCATTCTCATTGGATGGCCAGGGCTGTCATTTCTGCAAAACGGAAATGAGGACTGACTCCACACAGGGCAGACATTTCTCTCTGAGACTGTTTGTGGGATGCATAAACCAGGTAAACCTATCTGACAGTAAGTGTGGATGTTCTCTGGGCTGCTTGATTGAGCACTGGGAATTATTAAGACAAAGGCAGTCTGTCACTTTACTGATTTTTGGGGGGTTAGGATATAAAGAAACAAAACGGGTCATTGTTCCTCATTGAATGATTCTCATTTAGCTTGCGATGCTTTGGTTTTACGTGATTAAATTTCTGGTGCCTGTGGGATTGTGGAATATTAGGCTCATTTGTGGTCTGACCCCAATATTAAGGAGAGAGTCTTTCATGGCAAGTGACTGTGAGCTGTGTGGGCCTTTAGACTCTGGTTCTATTTTAGAGCAGTGATATGCAATTGAGACAATTTTATTTTTATTATTTTACTTGCTAGAAATCTCTTTTAGCAGTTGTCCGTAACAAATACTTCAAAGCTTTGTTCATTTCCTCTCTTTATTCTAAAATCTCACCAGATTATACAGTTTTATTGTATATAAAAGCTCTCTATAAGCAAAAAGTACAGTTTTATTTTAATTGAATAGTTAATATTATTTTATTTAGTAAAATAAATAAATTTAAGCCTCAGACCTGGGTCCATATATTTCAGGAAAAATAATTTACATTGGCTTTTAATATTGTATTAATATTTTATGTCTGTATAGTATTTGTAGTAAATACTATAGTTTGTAAATTATAATTGAGAACTGTAAATGTTAATTACTATTACTTTGCAAGCTAACAAAATATTGTCAGTGAAACGCATTTTCTTAGTGTTGACTTTGTCCCTCATTCTTGAGGTTGAATAATGTTATTTTTCCACCTTTACCAAAATTGAGAGCATGTTTTATATTTACAGCAAGTGCCTGTACAGTGTCATAAAGTCCTTATTACCTACAAGCACAATATCTAAATATTCATGAGAATCACAGTGCATTTTCATAAAGAAAAACACTTATGCAGAAAATAGATTCAGCAACCAAAGATGATTTTAATAAATTTTAAAAAAGGATTTTATGTGCTGAATATTTTATAATTTTAGAGTCAAAGATCAAATATTTACAAATTTACATGTACACTTAAGAGGATGTAAAAAGCTACACTCTGCAGCTTCATAATTTGTACAGCTTTGTTTACTCTCTTTGGTGGCGTCAATTTGGTTATCATCTCTGGTTTTGTAGACCCCAAAGTTTCTCTCTTAACAACTTCATGTTGTTTCATTTTTATAGCCCTTTGTGAAGTATCCCTCCATGGATTTAGCCAAATGTTGTTGGAATATTTTGTTTTCTGACCCTTTAAAAGAATGTTTCCTAAGTTCACTCCTGAGTTCAAAGAAGCACTTATCTTTTCATTTTGAAAAGACACGGTTCAATCTGTAAGATGTCTCTGCTATTAGCACTTTATGAGCTGGTGAACTCCATGTTCTCTCACGATTTTATTGTTTCTCAGTTATCTTCGAAGATTGAAAAAAAACACTGTTATTTCAGCTTGCCTTGAATTGCAATCATTTATAAATCTCTTACCCTCAGTATTCTTCAACATTTCAGTAGACATTTTCCTACTGCAGTGTTATGATGTAGAACAGTCTTTAAAGTCCTCAGTGTGACCTTTACATACCATTTCTGGGTGTGAATAGCTACCGTAGAACTTATCATCCTTTAGATTTATTTGGGCCATTTGGCACAAAATAGATTACCTTTCTCTTGCTCTTAATGCCCAGTCTCCCCCTTTTCCTGATTGTCAGCATCACCTCCCCACTTCACTGTCTAGAAAAGCCAGGTGAACATCCCAACTCAATTATTCAGTTACCAGCATTAGTAGTCCACTATTGCTATGTAACAAAACTGCCCCACAATGCTATATCTTAAAAGGACAATTATTTTTAATTTTTTTATCTGTATGCAGGTGGGCTGGAACTTGACTGGTGTAAGCCGAGCTAGGGTGGGTGGCTCTGCTTCAAGCTGTGGCAGCTGTGGCTGTTCTGTCACTGCAGGGGTGTGAGTCAGCTGGGTGGCTGGCTCCATATTTGCTCATTCTGGGGCCCAGGCCAAAGGGACAGCAGCTCTTCAAGAGAAGCATTTTTATGGTAGAAGTGCAAGAGAACATCTGGGTTTTGAACTGGCAGGTTGTCACTGCTAGCCACATGCTATTGGCCAAAGCAAATCACATGACCAAGTTCAAAAGCAAGGGGTAGGAAAACATACTTTGTCCATGGTAGGGTAATGGTAAGGATGCAGAGAAGGGTGAATAATCGGGGTCTAACACAATAGTTGTGTGTCTTTGGACAAGTCACTCATTCTAATCTTCTATGTCCTTATAAATAAGGGGTAATGATTGAACCGATGTCATAGAATCATTATGAGGATTAAGTAGAATACTGTAGGGAAAGCTCTTAGCCAAAGTATCTGAATGCAGTAAGTAGGCAATATATTTTAGCTGTCAATGAGGGTTGAGTCCTAACACTAGGCTCACATATCTTTGGTGACCCTGGAACTTGCATTTACAATCAAAGTGGTAATTCTTGATCCTCAATAGATCATACATTCTGTAATACTTGTCTGTCCCCTACTAAGAGTATGGATGTAATATTTTAAGGCTCCAGATAATAACCATCTGCTCTTATTCTCCTGAGGTATGTTTATGATGGAATACCGGGGCCCATTACCAATTGTCATTTCTCCAACTAATGGTGTCGTGGAGCCCAAGTCCTCAAAGACTGTTAAAGTGGATTTCTGTGCAGACCAGCCCAGAGTTGTAAATGAAGTGGCACAGTAAGTGTGTACTATGGTTCTGAATTCTAACAGAGTACTTAATACTTACCTGTTTTCCTGTTTCACTCCTCAGATATATCTGTTGTCTTTGAATATGGGTTTGCTACTTGTTTTTTTTTCAGTCAGTATTAATTCATTGAGTTTCTAATATTTGCTAAGCACAAGGGATTAAAAAAATGGGAAGAACCAGAGGGTGGCATATGGGTATACATGACAGGAGCTCCTAGTCTGGATTTTGTGGGTGGAGGGAGATCAAATAAGGGCTCCAGTAAGAAGGTGATAGTTGAACCAAACACTTCTTGGTGAGTAGGAATTAGCCAGGCACAGGCAGTGGTGTGGTTTGGGCTGTGTGTGTGTGTACAGGAGGTGGGTGTTGGTGATACCAGTGGGTTAGAGGAGTGATTCAGGCAGAGTAAGTAGAAGACCTGAAGTCGTAGAGGTAAATAGACAGTGCTAAACATGGAGGGATCTGAAGCACGGAGAGGCAAAGAGATGGAGGCAAGGAGCGATGTGAGATCAGACCAGGAAAACCAGGTGCAGGGTCCAGTAAAGGACCACATAGGACAGTGTTATTTAATGCTGCATGTCTCAGTTCATTAGTGGGATATGCAGTCACTATAATGGGGCACTACCAGTTTTAAAACAATGAAATGGAAAATATCAAAATGCATTTCACCTAGTAAGGGCAAATGTTGATTTATAAAACTTTATGTTTGTGCCCATGCTTCCCACATTACAATGCAAAATATATTTCTTACTGAAGATCACAGCCCCCAAAAAAATTCTGAGAAAGAGCTGTGAACCCTGATAGGAACTTAGGTTTTATTGTGAAGGCTGTGGAATCTCAAGAAGGTTTTAAGATGGGAGTGTCTTAATTAGTTTGCATTTTAGAAAGGTCATGCTAAACGCATTGTGCAAAACAAATCAGGGAGTACAGATGTGGAATGGGTAGCCTGACTAGAATCTATAATAATGAAGCAAAAGAAAATTGATAAATGTATCAGCTAAGGTACAAATTGAGAGTGTGGAGAGAATTCTGCAGGTTAGAGGTATGTTGTGGAGGTAGATGTGAGTGGGTTTAGTGACTGGTTATAGAAAGAGAAGGTGAGAGAAGGGGCAGGTCTATGGGAGAAGATCTGAGTTCGGTTTTGAAAAGTTGGAATTGATTTGCTTTGCAGAATACTATGGGGCCTGTTAGATAGACTTATTTAGTTTGAGTCCCAGAAAAAGTTTTGGTCTTGATACATGGGGTTGAAGTTTGTCAATGGATGAATTGTCAATGAGGCATAAGGTATTGGAAATAACTTTGAGGAGGGTAGAGTATGAAAGAGTAGGAGACAAATACCATTAGTCATGGAGTTTACAAAATATGTAAGTCTTAGAAGAATGAGAACATACAGTCTGAATAAGTTAGAGGAAAACCAGGAAAATATGGGGTCAAGGAAGCTAAGGAAGGGGGGGGGTATGCGGAGATGTGGTATGAAGCACGTTCACTGTGACAGACCTAGAGTGGAGTGGCTTAGGTTTCGGAGTGGTCAGTTGTCTGTGGTATCTGATGGGGTGAGATTCAAAATGATGGCATTTAGGCCATAGAAGGATGAATTTGAGGTGGATGCCGGGTTGAGCAGGATATTCAAATTAGTCTGGGGAGTGAAGTTTTATGAGGTATATTCATTTCAGCAAAGACTGGGATTTTGCTGAGGTACTTTACTTTATAGGGAATTGGCTTGTTAGGATGGGAATGATGCCACGCTCCCAATTTGTACCTTGTTGTCTATTTGACTTGGGGGAGTAAGATGAGTTAGAAAAGAATCTCAGAATTCTAGAACTAGAGGTAATTCTGGTATTTACAAAATAATTGGTGATATGGATATACCAATAAGTTTTCTTTGGGATCAATTCACGCTATTATTGTTTCCCAACTTTGTTGGCTCCTGGAGATAATGAATTAGGTTGCACGTGTCATTTTTTTTAAAATTTTTAAATTACTTTATTGTTGTTCAATTAAAGTTGTCTGCACTTTCTCCCGTCCCGCCTCACCACATCCAAACCCACCTCCCTCCCTTACTTCCACCCCACCTTGGTTTTGTCTATGTGTCCTTTATACTAGTTCCTGAAAACCCTTCTCCCCACAGTCCCCTCCCCCCTCCCCTCTGGCTATTGTTAGATTGTTCTTAATTTCAATGTCTCTGGTTATATTTTGCTTGCTTTTTGCTTTTGTTGATTGTGTTGCGGTTAAAGGTGAGATCATATGGTATTTGCCCCTCACCGCCTGGCTTATTTCACTTAGTATAATGCTCTCCATTCCATCCATGCTGTTGCAAAGGGTATAAGTTCCTTTTTTCTCTCTGCTATGTAGAATTCCATTGTGTAAATGTACCATGGTTTCTTGATCCACTCATTTGTAGATGGGCACTTGGGTTGCTTCCAGCACTTGGCTATTATAAGTTGTGCTGCTACAAACATTGGGGCGCATAGGTTCTTTTGGATTGGTGTTTCAGGGCTCTTAGGGTATAATCCCAGCGGTGGACTTGCTGGGTCAAAAGGCAGTTCCATTTTTAGTTTTCTGAGGAAATTCCATACTGTTTTCCACAGTGGCTGCACCAGTCTGCATTCCCACCAACAGTGCAGTAGGGTTTCCTTTTCTCTGCATCCCTTCCAACAGTTATCTGTTGCTTTGTTTATGATGGTCATTCTGACTGGTGTGAGGTGGTATCTCATTGTGGTCTTAATTTGCATCTCTCTGATGGCTAGTGATGCTGAGCATCTTTTCATATGTCTCTGGGCCCTCTGTATGTCCTCCTTGGAGAAGTGTCTGTTCAAGTTTTTTTCCCATTTTTTAATTGGGTTTTTTGTCTTCCTGGGGTGGAGTCGTATGAGTTCTTTATGAGTTCATTTTGATTTGTTTCCAGAAAGTTGTTGATTTCTTCCTTAATCTCATTCTTGACCCATTTGTTGTTTAATAGCATGCTATTCAATCTCCATGATTTTGAGTGTTTTTGGGTTTTTTTTTCTTGGGGTTGGTTTTTAGTTTCAATCTCTTGTGGTCTGAGAAAATGCTTGATATGATTTCAATTTTCTTGAATTTGCTGAGGCTTCTTTTGTGTCCTATCATGTGGTCTATCTTTGAAAATGTCCCATGCATGTTTCATTTTTTAAAAGATTTTTGTTTAAGATTTTATTTATTTATTTATTTTTAGAGAGAGGAGTAGGGAGGGAGAAAGAGAGGGAGAAACAGCAATGTATGGTTGCCTCTCACATGGCCTTCACCGGGCACCCGGCCCGCAACTCAGGCATATGCCCCGACCAGGAATCGAACTGGGACTTTGTGGTTCCCAGCCTGCGCTCAATCCACTGAGCCACACCAGCCAGGCCATTTTTTAAAAGATTTTATTTATTTACTTTTAGAGAAAGGGGAAGGGAAGGAGAAAGAGAGGAATGTGCAAAAGACGCATCGATCAGCTGTCTCTTACATACCCCGAAATGGGACCTGGCCCGCAACCCAGGTGTGTTACCTGTCTGGGATTTGAACCAGGAACTTTTTGGTTTGCAGGCCAGTCCTCAGTCCACTGAGCCACACCAGCCATGGCTGGTTGCACATATATGAGCTCTGCAGATTCAGACAGAGGGCCTGATGGTCTCTGGCATGAATGTGAAAGAAACTGCTTTTAGACCTTTGAATTTTACTTATAGTGTGATTTTTATTAAAGTTCTATTTATATAAATATTTAGGACAAAAATAAAGTATATGAATTCTAATTAAAAATATATGTTTATTTATATTTGTTATCTTGTAGAGTGAGATTGCAAGATCGTCCACACATACTCTTGAATATCAAAGTTCACGTGGTTGAGCAGATTATTGAACTGTTAAACGTAAATGATAATACAAAGGTGGAATGCATACGCTTTGGCTGTATTTACTTTGGAACATCAAAGATTGAACGTGCACTTCTATACAATAATAGCCCAGAATCTGTAAACTGGGTGGCTGTCATACAAAATGATTCTGTTGGAGAAGAATTGGTAAGTAAATAGTGCAACAGAAGATCAAGTATATTTCGAAGCAGATTGTTTTGAACTTATTAATAACAACAAGCTGGTCTTATCTTTTCTCTCCCCTCCCCTCCCCTTTTTCCCCCTTCCCTCTCTCACTCCCCTCCCTTCCCCTTCCCTTCTCTTCTCTTCTTTTCTTTTCATGTTTTAGAGCCAGGAAAGGTTTGTTGATCAAGAAGGCTTAGTTTGAGAAGATGGGAAAACTAATTCTCAAATCCATCTTCCCAACAAACTTTGTTTTATTATTCTAAATATGTTTTCACATGCAAATGGTTAAAATTTCATTTCATGCGTCCTCAAGTACTCCTGAAAAAGTTCAACAAATTAAACTAATATTGATAGTAATATATCAGAAGTAAATCAGATAAGTGTTTCTTATAAGTCAGTAACTAATTGTGGGGGTTTCTGCCGTCAATAGTTTCTTAAAAGTTCTTGAAATCTTATGGTGTACCTTGTTCACATTTATGGATGGTACTTTAAGGATGCATGTGTTCTCTATCTTCTGGTTCCTGGAATTTCTATAATTAGTTTATGACCTCTTAAAAACATTTCACTTTGTGTTCTGCCTTAACACTCTTTTATTTCTGATCTTATATTACAGGGTACAAATATTCATCAAAGAACAGATGTTGCTATACATAATCTCACCTATTTCAGACAAATAAAAAACATAGATGTTACCACTTTTATCTCCTGTTTTCCTAATGAAGGGACTTTACTGCCTTATCAAAAGATTACAATTACATTCTGTTTCAGCCCAAAGTAAGCAAAAATTAATTCCACGGAGATGTTACTTATTATTGAAAAATATCTTAGCCATGCATTCATTAGATTGACTTTAACATTAAAACTTTTCAGAAGGGACAAAGTGGCTTTTTCTTATTATGGTTCTAAGTATTTCTGACATGCTTAATAATATTGCCAGTATGTAAAAATATGGTTCTAAATACTTCATGTGAAATTAACAATTTCTGCAGACCTTGGGGGCATGGGGTGGTGGAAGAGGAAGTTTGGGGTTGTTTTGGATTGTAGCTCCAAACCAATCTGGGCAACCAAGACCTTGTTGTCCTGGCAGAAGTAGCCAGGTTATGGCCAGTGTCGGCAGGATGTTCTAGGTGCCTCCACAAAAGAAACGGTGCCTCTACCAGGGAAAAAGCACTTGGTGACTGAGTATCATGAATTTGAAGCCTATAGCAGTTCCTGGGATCAACCACAGTTGGTTGCTGAAATTTATACAGACTAAGAGGACTTTTGCCAGTGGATATTTTTTACAATTCTGAGTCCTTGCTTTGGTTATTTAGTTTGAAAATGTAGTTAGAAATGCAGTTTTTAAATATGTAGTAGCTATTTCAGCTGCACTTGAGAGGTTGTAGTGTGTGGTGATAACTCATCTAATTGTTAAGTATGTTTACCCTTATTTGTGAGAATTCTGAAGGGTTAGTGACCTTCTTTGCATGGCTGTAGAGTCCCTTGGTGATATGACTTGTTTGCTGAAAACCGAGTTGGGTTAAGGCGGGGAACACACCAAGTAATTATTGTATTTGTACAATCTGTACTTGCCTTATTCATTATAACTTCATACAGGGAATTTCTTTGGTGAATCTGTAGGATTCTGTCCAATACACAATCTTTGAAATTCCAAGAACTTATTTTTTTAATGGCAGCATGGTCACTTTCAGAGTCTAGCATAAACTCATAGATATGAGTATGATTTGAAGTTGCAGTTTCATGTGTTCTCAACATTATATTTGCATTCTTATGTAATATTTCACATCAGCCTTTTGTGTATGTATTTGAGGTATCCACTGCTAGAAAAACTGACCTCTAGTTAAAGCAAGTGAAGACTGCCAGTGCGCAGACTTGTGAGGTAACCCATCTCTGTCTTTGGTCCTGCTTCTCTTCCTCCCATCTTTCCTTATCTGTTCTCCAAATTACCTGTTCTCCTCTAACAAGAGTGTGGCTAACAATATGTGCTTAGTCTACAGGAGGATCATTTATGTAACAGAGGTTTGCAATTATACCCAGGGGTAAGAAGGACTATTTAAGAGAATCAACAGAGTGCTTAGCCAGCAATGAACTCTGAATACAAAAAAAAAAAAAAAAAAAAGGACTTTACATGAAAAGTGGCATTGGAGTTGGGCCTTGATGATCTAGTATTTTTAAATAACCCTTGTCTTGCAAATATTGGCATGAACTCATTTTTTGGATATTTACATTTTGTGGCCTTCTTCTGGCAAGTCTCTATGTCTGTGCAGTAATATTGGAAAATGGATCACAGTCGTATTTTCAATCCTGAACTTTCATCTGTTTGCATTGATTTAAGGGTTCAGTTGATATTCCCTTGTGAGAGGTAACAAAGGGTATTATCTTTGCTGTAAAATAACTGATTGTAATTTTTACAGGATAACCGGCGATCACAGAATGGATGATGATCCTGCACACAGGCAAGACTATGTTGTCTTTTTGAGATTTGACACTGTAGGAAGTAAGGATGGGTTTTTGAGAGATGATAACACTAAAGCCATCAAAAGTAAGTGTGAAATGAATATAATCATCAAATGTATAGCAGTTTAAATTGTTTAAAAGTTTGGACATCAATATTTGTAGAGGCAATATAATAAAAATACACAATTATTGAATAGAATGAAAATGCAAACATAATCAAGAGAACTTAAACTGTCTTTTGTGGTACATAAAGAAATAAAATCAACCTCAGAATCATTTACATAGTAATCTTCCAACTATAATTTAGGAGACTATTACTTTAAAATGACATTAGATAAATACGATCTAGAGCAGTGATTTTCAACCAGTGTCCCAGAAGAATTCTTAAAACATGCTATACCTGACTATTTAGTCAGGGACACCGACCTCTTTTCCTTTAGATTGTCAAGTACAAAAATGACAACAGTCAATACAACAATAGCTGGCCAGTGTGCATGATTAAAAATTATACCTTTTTTTTGCCAGATTGGCAAAAGATATATTTTTTGGTGTCTTGCAGATCTTTAGTAGTTGGTTTATGTGTGCCATGAGATCACAAAGGTGGAAAATTGCTGATCATAGTTTAAGGAGTGAAAAAACAACAAAAAAACAACCTGGCGTCTTTTCCTATGTAATCCTGTGGCAGAACCACTGGGTTCTATTGCCCACTGTCAAAGAAATTGTGACTCCCAATGGCAGAGCCTTATGAAAAGGAAAGAAACTATTTATTCAAAAGTTATATAGGTTCAGAATAATAGCAGGATTCTGTTTTTAAGTCCTAAGGTCTCTTAAAACTAAGCACCCATAAACACAGAGTCCTGCCTGCCCTTGCCAAACCAGGCCAGTCAGAGGTACTGTCTCTCAGGAAAAGAAATATAAGTCTGTAGCTTGGCTAGGCAGATTCCTGTTTTAACATTCTGGCTTTTCCCAGTCATCCGTGTTGGGCTAGGTTCCTGCTTTTAATCTAAAACCATGTCGCCCCCTCCTCATGGTGGGCCGGTGAGAGTCCTTCTGCATCCTTTCAAACTGCGTGGCCAAGACCTCATGGCTGCCCCACACTTGAGTTTAAATCCTCACCCTGCTCCTTCTCCATAACCCCATTTCCAACTCCTCCCGCAGAGGATTACAACTGCCCTTACTCTGGTCCCTTCTGCCTTTCTCAGCTGCCATTGTTGGTCTGGGCAGGTGTGGCCCCGTGACCATCTTCCTACTCTCTAGCAGGTGCTGTAGCCCGGGAACGACCTCCTGGCTGCATCACAGGTTAGAGTCACGCCCATCTCCTTGGCTCTGAGTGTGGCAGGCACAGCTATAAGCGTTACTAAAACACTGGCCAAATTCTTTAGATATACAAAGTAACTCTCAGTGGCCTTGCTCTGCTTCCCCTTTCCCCAGCCATATTAGTGGGGGTTTTGGGGCTTCTCAGCCCGTTACAATCCTAGATTGTCTCATAGAGATTAATATGTGAAAAAATGACCCATTCCATCTCTACCAGATCCTCAGCTCTCAGAATCTATATATAGTAAAAGTCAAAGAACAACATCTAGTGCTCTGGTAATTAGAGTACAATATCCTGTTATAGGATATTGATAAGTGCATATGCTTTGCAGGCTGCATGTCAAGATGCATTGCACTTTTTACATTCTCGGGTAATACTGGATGGGCTGCAGTGAGCAGAAATGGAACAGGACTTGGAAGGCAGCTTAACAAGACAGATCAAAGGGAAAATAAAGATATAGGCAGGTGAGGGATCAAATCCAGAAAGATGAGTCATGGCGACTCAAGACTCTGAAAGATTTGCATGTCAGTACAGTGACATACTGGTTGGGGCAAAAGTAGGTTTATAGTTGTGAAAACGCAAAACAGACTTTATTCTTGTACTATTATTTATTCATTATTGTATCTTATATATCAACAGCTGTAAACCTACTTTCGCCCCACGATTATTGAGCGGGGTTGAACTGTGTTTGTAGGGCAGGAATTGATTGCTGTTACTATTTATCTCATGGCTTGTGATATTGAGCTCTGAGCTGTATCTGATAGAACATTTGTTTAAGGATTGCAAGTTAATGTAGTTTTTTTAAAAGATTTTATTTATTTGTTTTTACGGAGGGGAAGGGAGGGAGAAAGAGAGGGAGAGAAACATCAGTGTGTGGTTGCCTCTTGCACACCCCCTACTGGGGACCTGGCCTACAACCCAGGCATGTGCCCTGACTGGGAATCAAACAGGCGACCTTTTGGTTTTCACCCCAGTGCTCAATCCACTGAGCTATACCAGCCAGAGCAAGATAATCTAGTTTTGAATGGCTAAACATGGAGATGCTAGCTTTGCTATAAAGGTCATTTAGAGTCTAGGATTGGCTAGTAAAAGCATCAGTGCAGAAATATAAACTTTTTTTTTTTGGATTGTAGTTACATTGCTCTCTCTGCAAAATTGTTCTTTCTCCCAATTAGAATATACAATTTATAGGTCCTATCTTCTTTCTAGTATCTCTAAAAGTTAATGTTTCTGTTATTACCCAGTTTATATTCCCACTATCCATTATTTTAGTCACCTTTTTCCATTTACACTTAAATATCTTGGCCCATCTCCTGAGTGACTGAGTGAAAAATCTCTAATCTCAGCCTATTCTGTGTCTGCACTTGGGAAGCTAATTGTGATACAAAACCATCCTGTGAGGTTTCACTTTTTAACTTATAACCACTGACCCCAAGAGGTTGGTTTAAGCTGTTTGCCATCTCTGCTGCATTCCTCCATTTATTCACATACTCACAATATGAGATTGATATCACATGCCTTCCCTTTTCACCTCAAACCTTCAATACTTCCTCTTTCATCTTAACTCTAAACTTGTAAATACATTAAGTGACCTAGTAGACATTTTCATTTGGATGTCTACTAGGCATCTCAAGCTTAACATGTCTAAAACAGGAACTCATGGCTTCCCCAGAAGCTGTCCCTCCTGCATTCTTTCCTGTCTCAAGAAGTGGCAATTCCGTCACTTC
This sequence comes from Micronycteris hirsuta, assembly GCA_004026765.1. Classification (NCBI taxonomy): domain Eukaryota; kingdom Metazoa; phylum Chordata; class Mammalia; order Chiroptera; family Phyllostomidae; genus Micronycteris; species Micronycteris hirsuta. Next base: position 41,999 of record PVJI01002587.1, read on the forward strand.
AGATGCTTAGGCCAGAAACGTTAGCATCATCATTGATTATGTGTTTTTTTTGAAGCACCATGCATTTTTTAAAATATTTTATTTATTTATTTTTAGAGAGAAGGGGAGGGAGGGAGAAAGGGAGAGAAACATCAATGTGTGGTTGCCTCTTGCACACCCCCTACTGCGGACCTGGCCTACAACCCAGGCATGTGCCCTGACTGGGAATCGATCCAGCGACACTTTGGTTTGCAGGCCGGCACTCAATCTACTGAGACATACCAGCAAGGGCTTATTATATGTTTTATTTCCTATTCTACATACAGTCCATCAGCAAATTTTATTAACTATATCCTGAAAAATATATCTTAAATCTGACCATTTCTCACCATCCTTCTACTACTGTTACCCAGACATATTTGGTTTCTTTGGATTTTTGGAACGTGCCAAACAAATGCCTGCCTTAAAATCCTTGTCCTTGCTGTTCTATCTGGAATGCACTTCTACTAGATTTTCTTCTTGAGTTCCTTTGTATTTGTGCTCAAATGTCTCCCCACCAGAGACACTGTGTTCGACTTCCCCATATAAAAGAGTAGCCCCAAGATGATGTACTCTGTCCTACCATTGTTGGGGAGGAAAAATAATTTTCCTTCTGCTCTTCTAAGTTCTTGGTTGAGACTCCTTATAATAAAAGACAGATCACAGGGGAAAAACAGACAGAAGTTTAATAACATGTATTTCTAGCATACATTGGAGATATCCAGGAAAACTGAGTAACTCTTCAAAATGCCTAAGCCACCACCTTAAATCCCATCTCTAGCTGAAGACTAATGAATATGTTGGGGTGGGGAGCCATTATGGAAGCTTCTTTGGCAGAACCCAGTAAAAGAGGGTAAGATTATACACATTTAATTCTCTGCCATCTCCATTGATGAGAGTTTCTTCTTGATACAGAGAAGGAGACAAAGGGATATTTCCCTTTTAAATGTAAATGTCCTTTTCAAAAGGTCAACTTCCAGGTTTCAGAGCATTTCCTGTGTCTGCTGTTTCTAAACTAATGACCCTTATGCCAAAAAGACACAGTTAGGGGTGGCCGATTCTTCTCCCCTTCACCCGTTATCTTTCCCTATAGCACTTATCGTCTCTGAAATGCCATACATTTACTTATTTATTTTATTACCAATGTCACCTCACTAGAATGTAAAGTCCATGAGAGCAGGAACGTTGTCTATTTTACTCACTGCTGTTACCAAGTACTCTTCTAGGCCTTGGCCCTGAGAAAGCACATACGGTTTTTGTTGAATGAAAGATCAAATGAGCTACCCAGAGCTCATCAAGTCTTTCAGATGACATGCTTTGGACTAAGGAAATATATCTTGGATTCCCAAAACACTTTTTATGTTAAAAAGCTACTTTATTTTTTTAACAGATGATCGATTTGAGAAATTGGAATTAGCGCTAACAGGCTCAGGACTTCCTGTTGTACTACAGTTTGATTCAGGAAGCATTCTTAATTTTGCATCTTGTTCCATGGGTGAACGGTCAGAGGTTGCATTTACTATGGAAAATTGCAGCAAATTGCTTCCCGTGATATACCACTTTAAAAAAATTGCGAATTTTAGAATTGACCCTGAAAGGGGCAAGCTTGGTGAAAGGTGTATGCAGGTAAGATAATTTTTCTATGCTTTCACATACTATAAGTATTTTAGGGTTTGCTAAAATGCCAGAGGATTAAAAACTACATTTGGCCCTGGCTGGTGTGGCTCAGTGGATTGAGTGCTGGCCTGTGAACCAAGGGGTTGGTGGTTCGATTCCCACTCAGGGCACATGCCTGGGTTGCAGGCCAGGTCCCCAGTGAGGGCCATATAAGAGGCAACCATACATTGCTATTTCTCTCCCTCTCTTTCTCCCTCCCTTCCCCTTTCTCTAACAATAAATAAATAAAATCTTAAAAAACAAAACAACAAGAAACTACATTTGTTGCACCACTGTTTCTAAATCCTAGCTCTTCTGTGGCCTAGTTATGAATATTTTTGTATTGGTATTCACACAGTATCCATAATTATTGGTTAAGTGCCTTTCATGTGCCCAGGAAAACATTTGACACTATAAGAAATGTTAAGAAGTGCAAAAAATAGTTACAGCTTTTAAAACAGTTTTGTTTTTTTCTTCCTGAGAGAGTATTTGTTTATCTAGTGCCCAAGAAGTCAGCCCCGAAGCTTAAATATCCAGGATGGAGTCTTGGCACTCCCTGTGTGGGCGGGTGCAGGAACGGGTCCTGCAGCCCTGCAGGACGCCCCCGGGCCAGCAGCTGCCAATAGCAGCAAAAGGTGAAAAGGAAGGAGGTGGAGCCAGGCACTCATCCCAATCCCAGAGATGCCAAGGGGAATGCACGATTCTTTGGGTCCCACTGCCAGACTGAAGGTTGGCCAAGCTTGGGTATACACATGTGGCAGAAGGTCCAGTGCTGGGGGTAGAGACTGGAGCCCAGGTGCCAGCCCCAGCGCCAGCTAACCCAAGACGAGGTGAGAGGTTGTGGCAATTTTCCCTTTGGGGGGCCCAGGCCTTGCCTTCCTGTGAAGGGAGGTGATATGGGGCAAATGGTCTGAGTACTTGCTGAAGAGGTAAGTTTCCGAGCCTTTTACATGTCCCTTATCCCCACCTTCCTCCCCCAGTTCTTCAGAGGCTGTTATGGAAGGAAACGTTTCTTTTCTTGTGATGATAGCTTTTCAAATTTACATTTTTAGCACCTTTCCAATAGGCCATACAGTATTACTAACTATAGTCACCATAGTGCACATGACCTCCCCATGATTTATTTTTTTATAACTGCGAATTTGTACCTTTAGCACCCTTTCACCCATTCTGCCCCCCGTCCTTCACCCTCCGCCCCTTTCCTCTGGCAACCACCAGTAACCTGTTCTCTGTATCGATGAGCTCATTTTGTTTAAAGATGCCACAAGTGAAATCATAGGCTATCTCTTTTTCTCTCACTTATTTCACTTAGAATAATGCTATCAGAGTCCATGCATTTTGTCACAAATGGCAAGATTTCCTTCTTTTTACGACTGAATAATATTCCATTTTTTTATCCATGTTGGTGGATACTTAGGTTGTTTTTGTGTGTTGGCAATTACCAATAATGGTGCAGTGAACATTCGAGTGCATGTATCTTCTCAAATTAGTGTGTTTCTTTTCTTCAGATAAATACCCAGAATTGGAATTGCTGTATCATATGGTAGTTATATTTTTAATTTTTTGAGAAACATCCAAACTATTTTTCATAGTGAATGCACCAGTTTATATTCCCACCAACAGTGCACAAGGGTTCCCTTCTCTGTACTTCCTCACCAACACTTGTTATTACTAGTGTTTTTGATGATAGCCATTGTAATAGGTGTGGGGTTGAAATCAGAAAAGACACCGGCATTCGGGCTGCCTGTCACTACCAAACCCAATAAGCAATGGCAGTGATTGACTCTTTATGGGCGCTTTATTCAGATGGCCGGCGATCTGAGAAGATGGTGGGTTCATACCCTAACAGACCATCTTGTCTTTTCTTTCCAGGCCACCGTTTTTAATACCAGGGAATAAACAAGGTGCGGTGAGGGGTTCTGAAGTTCAGGGAGGATTGGGTGAAAGAAGGTGCAACATTCCTGTCCTGGGCAGGTGGTCCTCTGTCTCTCCCTGGAACACAAAGATCCTGATGCCTCCAGCTGTCCCCAGGCAGTAATCTTTAGCGGTGCCCCAGGAGATCACCTGTTTTCCCAGGAGCCAGGGGGCCTTATCTGTAGTTTCTGAAACAAAAGCTTTAACATATACATTACTTACTAGGCTTATAACTTTTTACCTTAAACTAAGATTTTCCAACTCTTGAGTCCCCTATTAAGATGATATCTCACTGTGCTTTTGATTTGTATTTCCCCAATGATTAGTGATGAGCACCGTTTCATGTATCTGTTGACCATCTGTGTGTCTTCTTTGGAAAAATGTCTATTTAGATATTCTGCCTATTTTTTAAATTGTAGTTCTTTTTTTACTATTGAGTTGTATGAGTTCTTTATTTATTTTGGATTTTAGCCCCTTATCAGATATATGATTTGCCATTACTTTCTCCCATTCAGTAGGTTGCCTTTTTTTGTTGTTGTTGATGGTTCTTTTGCTGTGTAGAAACTTTTTAGTTTGATATAGTCCTACTTGTTTATTTTTATTTTTATTGTCATTCCTTTGGTGTCTTCTTTGAATTTTTTAGACATGTATGGTCCTTTGAACATATTTATAATAGTCAACTTACCATCTTTCTCACTAAGGCCAAGGTTTGGGTCTCCTCAGGCACGGTTTCTATTTATTACATCTTTCCTGTTGGCCATACTTTCCTATTTCTCTGGGTGTCCTATGATTTTTTTGTTGAAATCTAAGCATTTCAAATGATATAATTTGGCAGCTCTGGAAATCAGCCCCCAGGATTTATTGTCCTTGCTGTTTTTTGTTGTTGTTTTGTTTGTTTAGTGACTTTCTTGGCTAATTCTGTAAAGATTGTTTTCTTTGTTGTGTGCAGCCAATCAAGTATATGCCAAGTTGATTTAGAGGTTAGCTTCTGATTGGGCAGATATTCTCTTATATTCTTTGTATCAATAAATGACATGGCCTTTGCCAAGAGCCTCTAAGTGTGTTGGGTGGGGAATGTCTTCACTGTTTTGGCACTTAGTTTTTCCCTCATGCTGGCCTTCAGTTCCTCCTTGTACTGGGTTTCAAAGTCAGCTAGAGGTGAGAAATTAGAGCCTTCTCAAAATTTCCAGGGCAGGTACACTGTTCTGCATGTGTGTGTTGCAGTCGAGATTCCCAGGAATATGTCAGAGCTTTTCAAATACCCTGTGAATAATTTATTTTGTGGTTCCCCCCCTTTTCTTTTTTCTCCTTCTTTTCCTTCCTTCCTGCCTGCCTGCCTGCCTTCCTTCCTTCCTTCCTTCCTTCCTTCCTTCCTTCCTTCCTTCATCTGTTTAGCCTCTTATTAGCCTTAAATGGTAATGCTGTGATGTTCAACAATTACCACTGATGTTTTTGCAGTTGGAGGGCAAAACTTTGGGGAGAAAGTTGTTCACACAGAATGAGCTCTGAGTCAGGTCAATTAAAAGCATGCTCTCATAATAGACTTGTCAGCTACCTTCCAGATAACAAATAGGTCAGTTCTCTGGGGATGGCTTTTTAGAGAGGCCCAAGCCAGTTATTCTCCCTCAGTGGCTGCTAGGCTAACAATTTTCACAGCTACCATAGTTGCAAGGCTGTTGTTTTTCAAGAAGAGCACAAAACTGGAAATAGAAGGATGGGATTGTAATAAGTAAAAGTACCACAAGACCATTTACTATGTTTCTTAAATATATACTCCTTCAATTTTTGCAAAGTTTTAGGTAATTTTCAAAAATGATTTTTAAAAAGTAGATTTTGACATTTATTCTAGTGGTCTTTTTCTGTTTGTATAGGAATAGAATTCTGGAGATCTGTAATCTGCCATTCTAGAAGTGCTTAAGTAACATTGTACTTAATTTTCTTAAATAATTTTTCAATAATATGTATCATAAAGGTTTTTTAATACTGTATATGATATTCCTAAAGCATTTTAATACCATCATGATGAACTAGGTCTCCTTAAAATTTTATAAACAATTTTTGGAATTGTCTTTTATTTTTTCTAATAGTACAGTATTGTTTTCTTAAGCCATTTGGGATGCTGTAGCAAAATATCTTAAACTGCGTAGTTTAAAAACAACACAGATATTTCTCACAGTTCTGGAGGCTGAAAGTCCCAGATCAGGGTGCCAGCGTGGTCAGGTGAGGGCCCTCTTCCTGGTTGTGGACCAGGTATCCTCACATGGTGGGAGGGGCTAGCGAGCCCTGTGGGGCCTCTTTCATAAGAGCACTAATTTTGTTGAGAAAAGCTCTGTTCTCATGACCTATCACATCTCAAAGGCCTCATCTTCTAATTCTATCACACTGGGCATTCAAAAACATATGAGTTTTGGGGTTTCACAAGCATTGAGCCTATAACAACTGGTTACTTTTCTTTCTTTCTCTCTCTGTTTTTTTTTTTTTTTAGAAAGTGACATGTTCATTCATTCCACATCAATATGGAGTCTTTAAAGTGAAGCAGTTCATAGAGTTTATTGGCCCAGTGGCAGATAAAAGTGGTCATTCTTTATCACTAAAGCCTTTTCATCAAATATATTTAATATTCAAGAGTACCTGCAAAGCTTCCACCAAGAATGTTGTGATGAAAATTAATCCTGGTAAGCTATTGTGGACCCTAACCTTTTTGTTTAAGGTTAATATAGGATTATCTTAATATGCTAATTACTCAGATATATGTATCAAATGTGGTCTAATCTGGTGATTCTTACCTTTTGAATGCTTCAAAATCACCTGAAAGGTCTGTTAAAATAGATATCGCTGGTTTACATCCCGACATTGATTATTAAGTAGGTCATTATTAGAGCCCCAAAATTGGAAATTCTCACCTCTTCCCAGTAGATGCTGATGCTGCCATTTGGAGTATCATACTTTGAATACACTGGTTGAGTGATATATAACATCTACTGAATATTTCAGTGGTTTTTCTATATTATTCTACTTTTTTGTTTGAGTGTATAATATAAACTGATTTTGACCATTTCGTGGATATTTTTGTTGCTGTTGTTTCTTCTTTTTTAAAAAAGATTTTATTTATTTATTTTTGGAGAGAAGGGAATGGAGGGAGAAAGACGGGGAAAGAAACATCAATGTGAAGAGGAAACATTGATTGGTTGCCTCCCTCACACTCCCTGACCAGGGACTGAACCTGCAACCCAGGCATGTGCCCTGACCAGGAATTGAACCTGTGACCTTTTCCTATGCAGGATGATGCCCAGCCAACTGAGCTACACTGGTCAGGGCTGTTGTTTCATCTAATCCTCAGTTATCTTTTATAAATTGAACCATATGAAATTGCTGATATTCAACTCTCTTTAACCTATACAGATTTGTTTCATGTAGGCCAACCCAATCCTTCAAGTTACTATGTTTATTTTTTATGCATTTATGATTTTGCTATATTGTTTTCTATAGGTCCATTTATTAAATGAATGATTTATACTTTCTGAATGTGTTTGTTTATTTAGGGATTTAGCTTTAATTTAGAACCAATGATGTGGTGTGTTAATAAACTCATGGATGTTATTTGGAAAACTGAAATTAAAAAAAAAAACATTTAAACTTAATATCTAATTCTATAAAAGGCATACCCCCTTCGACCGGTAAATCTACAGAACAGACTACTGTCAACGATTTGGCAAAAAGCAAGGAATATGCGCCTCTTGCAATGCTTCCATCAGCCAAGACAGCCATTCAAAGTCATCGCTTGAGTACGGAGTCCGGGAAGGCGGTGCAGATACCCTTTCCCAATGAGCAAGCTACAAGTGCCAGGCCTGGAAAGCAGGATAAACAACAGTTCAGGTAACATGCTACATTAAAGACCTGAAATTTTGGAAGACTCCATGATCAACATAATATAAAGAGATCTTACTGTATACTGATATCACAAACTAATAATGGTGATAATAATGATGATGGTAATAAAATTTATTATTTCTCTTTTTTTACATTAGATATGGTTGTTGAATGCTACTGTATGTGCTTTCTCTAACCTCTCATCACCTCTACTCTGTACTTACTAGCAAGTGAAAGCTATACCAGATTCTTTACAATATGCTGTTGACAATTACAGATAATAATAGAAATAATCACTTTATGAAATGTATCAAGTCCTCACAGTCAGTAGTTATATTCATTAAGTTTGTCTGAGAGCTTTAATTTATCTAACTTTATCTTTCTTTTTTTATTTATTTACTTATTTTCAGAGAGAGGAGAAGGGAGGGAGAAAGAGCAATGTATGGTTGCCTCTCACATGGCCCTCACTGGGGACCTGGCCCGCAAGCTAGGCATGTGCCCCAACGGGGAATCGAACCGGGACCCTCTGGTTCCCAGCCCGCGCTCAATCCACTGAGCTACACCAGCCGGGGCTAATTTATCTAACTTTAAAAAAAACTTTAAATTGTGTAAAAACAGTCATCATCATCATCGTTATCTTTGTTCCATCCCCTCAAAGTCAGGTTTCCAATACTCTTTCCCAAATTGAACTAAAACTTCTCTAATTAGGATTATAAGTGATGCTAAACTTCAGTTTACATTTATTCAAACCTCAAATTAGTCACTTCTTTATCAACACTTAGTGAGAAGAAAGCCAGGCATCCTGACATCTTTACCTGGGCCACTAGATTAGGAATGGTTGTTACATGCTTGAGACTGAAATGGGTTTCTTTTCTGTCTGCTTCTGTGCTATTGGTAGACAGTGCCCTCCCCGGGCCTCCTCTACTTGTCTCTTCACCTTTGGTGAGGCATTAAGCTCACTTAATTTTATAGCAATTCCATTAGATTTTTAGGCCCTAATTGCTTTATTATTCACAATCAGAAAATTCTGGGTTTTTATATAATCTATTTTATCATAGTATTTTACAGTGTCAACCAGAACAGGCTTTCTGTCTGTCTTTTTTATTTAGCAAGTACCATAAAACACAGACACATAAAAATCACTCAGATTCCATTTAAAATAAATATATAGAATAAAGAAGGAAAACCTGGGACTACATCTGACTCGTTGTAGTCCATCCCACCCTGCAGAGGCAGCTGCAAACAATGTTTGAATATGTCCTTTATAATTCTTTCCTATGCGTAAGTACACCTATATAGAGATGTAACGTGTGAATTTAATGTTAACATTTTATTTCTGTCTAAATCAATATGAAGCAGATTATCTAAAAACACCACAATTTCTTTGAAGATGCCTAACTATTTCCTGTTTATTCCATGGTCATAATTATTGTTTTCCATTCATTCCTTTCCATACTCCGAGAAATAAAAAAATTAGTTGTTATTTTCTGGCTAGTAATTAGTAACTTTAAGTAATGACATTTTGCAGTGTATTAAATTGTTGGTAATTATTATTGCAGTTTTATTTTTAATGCATTTTTAACCTTTTTAAATTTTCAGAAGAAAATACAGTAACAATTTTTATCCAGTTTTTGTTTACTGCAGTATGTTCTGTGCTTAGAACAGTGTCAGGTATATAGTAGGCACTCAGTAAGTATTTTTTAATAAATAAATGAATTAAAATGTTTTAGTTATATAGTAATTTTTGTCCCCTGTACTTTGCACCTTAAAAAAAAATTACCTACTCAGAGCTGCAGAGGTATCTGTTGAAGTTCAGTTTTTAAGGAGCTGATAAGCCCTTAGGTTTGTTAATAGCCAGCTTTTGTCACTTCAGGCATTTACTATAATAGTGAATCCCCTGTGGATAAGGGGGGACTATTGTTCTTTTTTTTTTTTTTAAGATTTTATTTATTTATTTTTAGACTGAAGGGAAGGAAGGGAGAAAGAGAGGGAGAGAAACATTAATGTGGAGTTGCCCCTCACGTGGCCCCCACTGGGGACCTGGCCTGCAACCCAGGCATGTGCCCTGACCCGGAATCAAACCGATGACCCTTTGGTTTGCGGCCTGCACTCAGTCCACTGAGCTATACCAGCCAGGGCTATTGTTCTTCTTTTTAAGTCCGTCCTTTTCTTCTTGTTACAGACACAGGAACTTCACATAAAGGAATTATTTCTAGGTTCTAAAGGTGACTAAGGTTAACAGAGCCTGAAGGGAAATTTAAATATCAACTAAAATTTAAGTATCAAAGATTCTTTTTTGAGGTTTCAGGAAGACGGCAGAATAAACTTCACACTACTAAGGGTCCAAACAAAAAATCAACCATCTTTGAATAGCAAAGCATTTGTTTCTCTCTTAATACCTTATTCTTTTACAAACTTTAATTTACAGCTGTCTCACTGTAACCTCTGCGGCACTGTTGAAAACTGGGAGAAATGTTAGATTCAATTTCATTTGACTGTGTAACTATAGTAGTCCCCCCATGTCCATGGGACATATGTTCCAAAACCCTCCTAGTAGATGCCTGACCCTGGGCATAGTACCAAACTCTATATATACTATACTTTTCCCTATACATGCACACACACCAAGAATAAAGTTCAATTTATAAAAACACAGTAAGAGATTAACAGCTATAACTAATAATAAAATAGAACAATTATAACAAGATACTGTAATAAGTTATATGAGTGTTCCCTCCCTCTCTCCTCCCCCATTCCCCTGTCTCCCTCTCTCTCTCAACCAATCTGATAACCAAGAAATTTACACTGTGACAGGTGGGGAGTATATTCAGCATGGATTGGTTGGACAAATGGACGGTTCACTTCCAAGGTGCCATGGAGTGGGAAGGTGTGAGGTTTCATTGCATTACTCAGAATGTCCCCAAATTTGAAACTTATGAATTGTTTCTGTCTGAAATTTTCCATTTCATATTTTCAGACTGTGGTTAACTGAAACTGTGAAAAGTGAAACCGTGGATGAGGGTAGACTGCTGTAATAAGTACATACTTAATGAGTTAATTATTGAGGGTGAGACTTGTGATTAATAAAATTTGCTGAGGATTGAGGTGGATCAAGGTCAGATGTGAATAACTGTACTTTTTTTAAATGGAAAATATATGGTGGGTGAAAAAAAAGATCATGAACCCAGTTAGTGAATATGAAATATAACGCTAATAAGATTCAGATCTAGTCTAAATTGTTTACCTGACTAATTCCCCAAGAGTGGGTTCATGGTAGGAGCCATTACGTTTCCATGACATTAGGCATTCTCTCTGATTTAGTTAAGAAGGAAAGTAGATATTATTCTAGTTCTCTGTGTAAAAATGTTTTGATATATAATAGAATATGAGGGATAGGACTAGAATCTTCCCTGGGCACCATGCTATTCCCAATCCCTGGCATAGTTGGCACTCAATAAATACTGATCGGGTAAATGCATATATGTAAATATTAACATGGCTTACTCACATTGTAGGACAATTTCCACAATGAGACGAAGACAGAGCTATGTGGATCCTGAATATGCATATACTAATTCTGAAATATTACAAAAGAATGCAAATAAGGACTATTATAGAAAATACATTGATTATTTAAGAAATAAGCGCCTGCAGAAGCAAGGAGAAAGGTAAAGTTCAGTTCCTCAAGCAAATAGGAAACAGATCATGGTGCCTATAGAGCCAGATTTTTTCCATTCACTCCTTAGTTTCTTTTTAATGATTTCAATGACTTTTTCATACATGAAAATAGTAAAACCTTAAACTACTTTAACTGCAATGACTTATTTTTTCTGGCCTTCGATTTGGGAATGTCTTAGGTGGGTTTCCCCAGCAGCAGATCCTAAGACAGGGCTTCCGGCACATGTGATTTTTGGAGAGTGTTCTTTTAGGAGAAACCTGTACAGAGTGAGAGAGGCAAGATAGAGCAAGGGAGGCAGCTGATGCCTAGGGTCTCTTAAGCATAAATTATAAGACATAGTTAGTCCCGCCTTGAGCCAAAGGGGCTTACCTTTTCTGCTCCCTAGCAGTCATTGGCTGTGAGCTGTTCCTGGGGGTGGTGGGGTGAGCCTAACTTCTTTGGGGAGGTGTTTGAGAGAGGGATCTCCTTGGCCGAGGGCAGTTTTATGCAGATTAGTGCATCATTCTGGTTTAGGTGGGTCTGACTGGAACAGCCACAGCACATGCAATGTGGGAATATTTGGGGTTTACAGATGTATTTTTCAAAAGACGTGGCCTCAATTTCTTATTGTTATGATATCAACAGGAAAGACGAGGATTCGTGTGATGATAAAGACATAAGATTAGACCCAAAGTCAGGTCTAAAGTCACCCTCACTCTCAGGATCGGAAATAGAAGAGGATCCATATCCAGTAGATCGAGAACCCGAACCTTACGAACTGCTATGTACCAGAAATATGGAATCCAGGGAAACAGATGCTCTAGAAAGAAAGGCACGTGCAATATTTTACATTTGATTATTCCGTGAGAACTCTTAAATTACTATTCGCTAATATTGAGCAATTAATTTTGGAGTCATTTGATTTTTCACAGGTTCTCAAAGGACTTAAATCGAAACCGTCCACACCTCATGAAATACGTGACTGCAGCTTGACTTTGACACCAAGGCAAATTCACCAAGTAATTGTTGGTAAGAATTTATAAATACCTACTAATGTCTTTCTTTCTTAACAGATTTATTCAAGTATAATTTATATTCCATAAACTTTACCAGTTTCAAGTATATAAGTCAGTGAATTTTAGTAAATTTATAAGATGATGCAATCGTATCACAACTCATTTTTAGAGTTCACCCTCCCTATTCGCACTCCTGGCCCCAGACAACTATTAATCAACTTTCTATAGATTTTCCCATTCTGAACATTTTATATAGAAGGAATCATACAATACATATTCTCTCTTATGTTGTTTCTTTCGCATAGCTAATGTTTTTGGGGTTCATCCTTATAGCTGTAGGTATAAATTTTTTGTTCTTTTTCATAGCTAAATAGTGTCTCATTTTATCACAATGCCACATTTTCTTTATCCATGTACCAGTTGATGGACATTGAGGTGTTTCCAGTTTGAGGCTATTGTAAATAATGCTGCCATTGATATTCACCTATAATTCTTTGAATGAACATATATTTTCATTTCTTTTGGTTAGATTCCTAGCAGTGGAATTGCTCAGTTGTATGGTAAATTTATGTCTGACTTTAAAGAAACTGCCAAAAATTTTTCCAAAATGACTGCACCAAGTTGCAGTCTCACCAACAATATATTTCAGCTACACCTTTAGTCTGAGTTAGGAAACAAGTGGCAACTCCTCCTTAACCTGGCAGGGATGTTACAGTGTGCCCCTTCCCAGGTCATTTTTACCAAGCCTGTTACAGGATGCTTACCGTGAAAGAAATACCGGTTATGACTACGTTTGTCTGAAAGGGAGGTCTCATTTCATGCCATGCAGGCTTAGGGTGCCCTGAGACGTGGGCAGAGGATGATGAATTGGTGTGGATGTGCTGATTCCTTCTCTAGGGAAAACCCAGCACACAAAACACCAAATACCAACTCTGACGTTATCCAGATTAAAAGAAACATCAAAAGAGGTGCCAGGTCCGAGGCAAAACAGTGAGAGGTGATTAAGTCTCATTTACTATGCTCCTGTTTTGTGCCGTGCATGTAGATAGGCACTGGGCATTATAGTCCCAGGAATTTGCCTGTGCTATCAGGTGGGAAATGCTTTGTATCTTCCAAATTGGTGACCAACTAGTCAAATGAACAGATCTGTATGGATGCAAAAGGAGCAAGGTTAGATGACAGTGTCCAGTGCCTTTTCTACAACTCCTCCACGAACTTCTCTCCCTTCTTTACCTGCTGTCCTGGGCGTTTTAATAATGGTCCTCTGAGGACAGGGCCCCTGTCTGAGTTTACAAGGTCAGTTGGAGGAAGCATGTATGGAGGAGGCAGTTTATGAAATTGGCAGGGAGGTGTAGAGGAGGAAACATTTTTCTTCTACCCTTCTGGATTCTTTGGCTGGTCTAATAATTAAATTGACGTAAGACAGATTAGCAGGAGATAAATAAATTTGATTTCATATATATGGGAGCACCATAAAATATGAGACCCAAGGAGATGTCAGACAGTTGAGGCTTATATGCTATCCTGAGCTAAGGAATGGGATAGGAGCCTGGAGCTTCAAAGGGGAGAAGGGCAATTCACAGGCCAAGAAGAGCAGATGTTTGCCCAGGTACACAGATAGGTCATTCAGATAAACGTTACCTCTGACGATAGTTCTCTCTCTGAGTCAGGCCCCCTGTCTGAGTTCTTTTAGGAAGTCAAGAGAGAGGCAAAAGTTTTCCTTGAGTCTGCTAGGTTGTAATTGCTGTCAGCTCAAAATAATCCACATGCTAAAGTGGCACATTTTGGGGTCACTTATTCTCTTTCTCTTCAACGGCCACTGTTATTTTTCTACCTCGAGGGTGATTTATGAGCCTATGCACAGAACAGGGGGTGGTACCATCAAAGGATATGGTAGTTAAAGAAAATTTTGCTCTGTATTTATATTTTTAAGAAGTGAAATTGTTGCCAAGAGACACAATAGAAGATTTGGAGATTAACTGAGTCAATTAGTGACAACTATGGTAGGAGTCTGGCTTCCGTTGGAAGTTATTTGAGGTGTTGTTTGCTTCCTCAGCATGCGTCCAGTCATTTTGGTTTTAAGCTGCCAGTGATTTAGCGTAAGTGAGTCATTGTGTTGAACAATTTATAGATATGACTCATTTAATCCTGAAAGTGACACAAATAACTTATGAGGTAAATACTTTTATTTCCATTTTAGAGGTGAAACACCTTGATCAGATTGCTCAAATATTCAGTATGAGGGAGTGGGCTTGAAATTAGGTTTCTTTAGCCTAACATTGTGTCCTGATTTCCCTTCTCATTCTGTTTTCACAATCAGTAGTTTTCTCTACAGTTTATCACTCAGCTTTTGTGCCAACTTCTTTTTTCTTTACCTCGTAGTATTGTTAAATCATAATATGGAATTTTGCATCTGTTTTCATGAAATATATCAGTCTGCATTTTTGCTTTGTTTGATTTTATTTTTATGTCTTTGTTTTGGGGTTAGAGTAATGTCGGTCTTCTAAAAACTGAGTTGAGAAAGTTAGGAAGTAGTCACTCCACTACTGCATTCTAAAGGAGATTGAGTAGAATTCCGAGTAACATGATATTTCATTAAAAATTCAATTTCTTTAATAGTTTTGATATTATTCAGATAATCTACACCATTTTAGGAGAGCTTTGGTATTTGGGGGTTTTCCACCCAGAATTGACTTCTTTCAGACAAGATGCCGTGTTTATATGCACAGAATTATTTGTAGGATTCCCAAATTGTCCTTTTAATGTCTAGCTCAGCAGCATCTATAGTGATATACCCTTTTTAATATTAGAAATTTATATCTTCCTTCTTATTTTCCTTGTTCATTCTTGGTAGAGGTTTATCCGTTGTATTGTTCATTTGAAAGAACAGGTATTTAGTTTCATTGATTTTTCTCTATAGGTTTTCTGTTTTTAATTTATAATAAAATTTATAAGAGTACAAAAATATCCAGCACCTAATGTGGGAGAATGTGCTATATCTGACATTCAAACAAAGACTACTAGGGATAAAAAGAATCAGGCAAAACAACCTTTAATAACCAGAATAATTCATCAGTTAAGATTAGAATTGTCAAACAAAGGCATTAAAATACTTTTTATAATTAGCCCTGGCTGGTGTAGATCAGTGGATTGAGTGCGGGCTGGGAACCGGAGGGTCCCGGTTCAATTCCCAGTCAGGGCACATGCCTGGGTTGCAGGCCAGGTCCCCAGTGAGGGCCATGTGAGAGGCAACCATACATTGCTATTTCTCTCCCTCTCTGTCTCCCTCCCTTCTCCTCTCTCTAATAATAAATAAATAAAATCTTAAAAAAATAGTTTTTATAATTATCTTCCATATATTCAAAAAGTTATATAGACATACAGAAAATATGCAAAAATGATCTATGTGATGTATAGATTGAACATAATTCCAGTCAAAATTTCATCAGTATCTTTTGTAGAAATTGACAGACTCATTTTAAAATTCACTGCCCTGGCTGGTGTGGCTTAGTGGATTGAGTGCTGGCCTGAGAACCAAAAGGTCACAGGTTCGATTCCCAGGGCACATGCCTGGGTTATAGGTCGGGTCCCCAGTAGGGGGCATGCAAGAGGCAACCACACATTGAGGTTTCTCTCCCTCTTATTCTCTCTGCCTTCCCCTCTCTCTAAAAATAAATAAATAAAATCTTTAAAAAAATAAAAAAAGTAAAATTCACATGGAAATGCAAAAGAATTATAGTCATCAAAACAACTGTGAAATAGGAAAACAAGGCGGTTTCAATATGAATTATAAAGCTACGGTAAGCATAAATATAGACACATAGGCCAATGAAACATAAGTGAATGTTCAGAAATAGACCTACCCATATTGGAGAACTGAATTTTGACAAAGATAGAAAAGCAATGAAGTATATATAGAAAAAACAGTATTTTCAATAACTAGTGCTGGCACATATAAGCCACATACCAAAACAATAAAAAATAAAGTTTCTTTCTTTTTTTTTTAAGTTAAACAGAACTAATTTTAAAGATTTTATTTATTTATTTTTAGAGAGAGGAGAAGGGAGGGAGAAAGAGCAATGTATGGTTGCCTCTCACATGGCCCTCACTGGGGACCTGGCCCGCAACCCAGGCATATGCCCTGACTGGGAATCGAACCGGGACCTTTTGGTTCCCAGCCTGCGCTCAATCCACTGAGCTACACCAGCCGGGCAAAAATAGAGTTTATTTCTATATCTTACATCATATACCAAAAGTAAATCAAAATAGATCATAAGCCATGTGTTTCCTTGTGGAAGGAAGAATGAGAAAAATATCTGTGACCATAGGGAAAGCAAAAATGTTTTAGATATGATACAGAATCACAATCCAGAAAAAGAAAACAATGGCTAAATTAGAATTGATCAACTTGAATTCTGCTCTTCAGAAGATACTAATAAAAGGATACAAACAAGCCATAGACTAAGATGACACGTTTGCTAATGATATATCTGGTGAAGGAATGGCAACCAGAATGTATTTAAAACTTTTGAGACTCAATTTTAAGAATACAACCCAATTAAAAACGAGCGAAGAATTTGCACAGATAGTTCACTAATGAAGATCTATAGCTGACAAATAGGCACATGGGAAGAGACACAACATCGTTGACTATTAGGGAAACATAAAATAAAACCCCAGTGAGATAAATCCCTTAGAATGGCTTAAGTTAAAAGAAAACACCTCACCATTTCAGTTGTTGCTGGAGATGTGAGGGAACTGGGACTTTTACATATGGCTAGTAGGAATGTGAAATTAAACAGCTACTTTAAAAGTTTGTCAGTTTCTTATACACTTAAACATACATGTATCATGTGATCTGTCCATTCCATTGTCAGATTTTTATCCAAAAAGAAATAAAAGTGTATGTTTGAATAAATATTTGTGCTCAAATGTTTTAGCAGCTTTGATTGTAATAGCCAGTACTTGGAAACAATTCAAGTATCAATCAACAGGTGAATAGGCAAACATTCACCTAACATGGACTACTACTTAGTAATATAAAGGGAGGGACTATTGACTCACGGAACAACATGAATGAATCTCCAAGGAATTTTCTGAGTGAAAGAAATCAGAGAAAAACTGTACAATGCTATATTATTCCATGCATACAAAACTTTAGACAATGCAAGATAATCTACAGTGATGTAAAGAGGATCACCATCTGGGGATGAGTGTCTGGGAAGAGAGAATACAGAGGATTGTGGGAAGGGAGAATATAAAGGGGCCCAAGAAAGCTTTTTGGAGTGATGGATATTCACTGTCTTCACTGTGACTTTTTCACAGGAGTAGACACGTCAACACTCATGAAATTCTACACTTGTAAACATATCTAGTTTACTGTGTATCAGTTATAAATAAATCAAGCTGTTAAAAAAAGCAGGATAAGGCATAATTATTTAAATTGTTATGATATTATAATGAATATTTTTCTGAGTACCTTTTTTAAAGTAAATTAATTGATCAAAATATAATGAAAACTTATAAAATGAACACATTACGAACATTAAACTTAATACCTTTTCTTTATTTTAGGGCCCTCTGTCCTTAATTTTGGTGACATTTGTGTGCACTCCATAAATACTCACAAACTGCACGTCGTTAATATGCTACCAAGGCATGTTTTGATCAAGTTAGATGTTAACTTGAAAGAACTTCAAAAAACCAAACAATTTTCATATGTGATTCCCCCTTCATCCAGTACTTATATTTCAATGATATTTCACTCTACCACCGCTGGAAAATATTGGAAGTAAGATTTATTTTCAAATTTCTATTTTCTGGAATCAAAGTGTTCTACTGTAGAATATGCTTTTATTTTCCCCAGTAATTGTAACATATATACATATATATATATATATATATATATATATAAATATATATATAAATATTTGATCCCCAAACATAGAAACTATATATGTATCAAGTTGTATATTTATAGACTTCTATTTCAGTCATAGTCTATCTTGCATGATTAGTTTGATGTTTTGCTTACTAAGAATCATTTGTGGATGTTAGTCAATAGTATATGCATTTTTACATGTACTCTAATTCTATAATTGCAAATAGAAATTATCAGTTAAATTTGGGTGCCTTCATTGTGTTGCAGGTCTTTCACATTTACAGTGAACCGTATACCTGGTGGGCACCTCCTAGTGAGGGCGGTTGTCATGCCAGTGAGACTTGACCTATCTTCTAACCAGCTAGTGTTAAAACCACACGGCTTCTTGTTGCAAACATATTTTAGGGGGACAGTTAACTTGTCTAATCATCAGAATTATTTGGTTCACTTTCAATGGATGCCAGTAAACACAGAAAAAGGAATAGCATTTTCTATGTGTCCAGCACAAGGTAATTGTTTTTCTATTTGTTTGATTTAGACATTCATTTATTCATGTATTCAGGCATTAATCGTTTATTGTGTGTATATGGTATATGGTGCTAAGAACATAGAAGTAAATGGGATAGGGTCATGTGGGTATTTGTTTTTACATACATAAAACATACTTAAATTGATTTAAAATTATGGATCCTGTATTAGGGTTCTATAGAGGAATGGGAACAATAGGATATGTGTGTGTGTGTGTATGGGAGAGAGCGTGCAACATTAAGAAATTGGCTCATATGATTGTTTGGGCTGGCAAGTTTAAAATCTGCAGGGCAAGCCTATAGGCTGGCAACTCAGGGAAGAATTGATGTTGTAGTCTTGAATCCAAAGGGACCACAGTCTTTCTTTTAAGACTTTCAGCTTATTGGATGAGGCCCTACTACATTGTAGAAGGTGATCTGCTTTACTCAAAGTCTATTGACTTAAATGTTAATTACATCTAAAAAAATACCTGCACAGCAACATCTAGACTGATGTTTGCCCAACCAACTAGGCATCGTAACTTGGCCAAGTTGACATATAAAATTAACTGTCACAGATACTGAACTCAGTATTTTGTTTGTTTGTTTAGTTTTAGTTTGATGATGATAAGATATGATTCAGAATGACTTAAGATTTTGTTAGATTGTGAATTAGTTTACAAGGATCCACAAATTCTTTACAGTTAACATTTAATACAAGTAATAAAGTCTAACAAAATTAAGAACTTAAGCCCTGGCCGGTGCGGCTCAGTGGGTTGAGTGCCAGCCTGTACACTGAAAGGTTGCCAGTTCAATTCCCAGTCAGGGCACATGCCTGGGTTGCAGGCCAGGTCCCCAGATGGGGGGTGTGCGAGAGATCACCGATCCATGTATCTGTTGCACATCAATGTTTCTCTCCCTTTCTTTCTCCCTCCCCCTTCTCTAAAAATAAATAAATAAATAAAATTAAGAACATGAAACTGTCATTGAAACAAGAATTTTTAGTTAATAGAAATCATCTCAGACCTAACCATTTTTGATGTTTCCTTGTATGTGTTAACTGACCTCTTAACCTTGCTTCTGCCATCTCCTGGAATTGATAACTCCACATCCTGCATTAGAAAACCGAGCCCTGTTACCTGCTACCCTGTCACTTATCTAGTAGCCTATCAAACTTGGCAAACATCATTGGGATGTGGAGTGAGGAATTCCATGAGGACAGAAGCTACCATTTAAACAAGGAAAATGACAGAATGATGAATATTGTATCTTTCTTTTATGCACATGTCCTAACTTTCCAGCTCCCTCCTTCTTTATCTCTAATTTAGGAGTAGTCTTCATTTGTGATCTAAATAGACCACAGGTGGCAAACACAAGGCCCGCAGGCCTAATCCGGCCCTCCACCTTGTTTTATGCGGCCCGGCACCTTGTTTCTACCCGGCGGCAGTTCTGAGATCCTTTCCCCTAGTTAAGGAGTAGTTACATGTATACAGTCCTAAAATTATATTCGGCCCTTTGAAGGCAACCACAAGGCTGATGTGGCCCCCAGTGAAAATGAGTTTGACACCCCTGAAATAGACTATATAGATCACAGAGGAATTCTACTTTGCAGAAATCTTGCCTTGGTTGTATTTTCTTGTGTCAGTTATTTCCAAATCACAAGTTATATAAATCTGTGAGTGTTTATAACAAGGAGTGTTAATAAACAAGTTTAAGTCTTCATTTATTTATTTATTTTTTAAAAGATTTTATTTTTATTTATTTTTAGAGAGAGGGGAAGGGAGGGGGAAAGAGAGGGAGAGAAACAGCAATGTATGGTTGCCTCTCACATGCCCTCATGGGGACCTGGCCCGCAACCCAGGCATGTGCCCTGACTGGGAATCAAACCGGGACCCTTTGGTTCCCAGCCCGCACTCAGTCCACTGAGCTACAACAGCCAGGGCTAAGTATTCATTTAAATTCACTTAATTTTAGTGCAGATATAGGCAGAGATGTTGCCACTTTACCAAGTGGAAGAGCAGGACTGTTCCTTCACTGGGGTTAGAGATCATTGATACGGCCATATTTAATCTCTTATTAACCTGGATGGATTTTGCACAATCCAAATTATTTATTAAACATTCAAGGTATACTCTCATTATTATTTAGCAAATTCATTCAACCAAGCTCTTTTTCTTTTGTTATTAATGCTCATAATACTGGGTCCTGCCCAATCTAGAGAAAAACTGAGTGAAAAATTAGAAGAAAGAGAAACTATGTCTACACATTTTAGATTTTCTAAGTAAATCTCCAGGTTTTTTTTTTTTTTTGAACAGGTATCAAACAGTGCTAGTTACATTATTTGTGTCTCAGCTCTAGGGTTCTGTTCAAGCACGTGACACAGTGCTATGGGTGTCTGAAGGGTGCTGCACCCAGCACTTTTCCTTGTATTTCTCCATCATAACCAGGGCTGAATGGGCTGAGCTTCCCCCACCCTGTGGCTGCCATGAAAATGCAGTGATGATGTTGAATTTGTCAAAATAGAAGTGATATTACAATATTATAATCTGGAAGACCAGTGATGCTTCTCGTGAACTTTAGAACTTATTTTTACAAGGGAGATTTTAGTATTTTTATTTCCTTTCGGTTGCTCGTAACACATCTTAGAATTTTTTTAAAGATTTTATTTATTTATGTTTATGTTTAGATAGAGGGAAGGGAGGGAAAAAGACAGGGAGAGAAACATCAGTGTGAAAGAGAAACATCCATTGGTTGCCTCTCGTGCACGCCCCATTTGGAGACCTGGTCTGCAACCTAGGCATGTGCCCTGAACAGGAATCAAACTGGCAACCATTCGCTTTGCAGGATGATGCCCACCCACCTGGGACAGGCCAGTCAGGGCAGGATTTTTTAAATGAAAGCACAAAAACTCAATGACATTTAATTCCAAATAGAGTGTTTATATGACTAATCCCATTAGTCTTTAAGTACTTTTGATCTTTGTAGAACACAAATGATACTCAAATCTATTTCAGATAGCCTTGAGTAAAGTATGTATAATTTATATTATATACGTAGGTTTTTCTTGTGTCACTTTTCTTTTGATGGTCAGAATAAATATAATAATTACTCAATTTTGTTTTTGCTTCTTGGTGTAAATAGAAAATGAATTTTTATTATTTTTCTTGTATCCCTTTTGCTGTATTAGATTTGCATCACAGATAATACATTTAGCTATATCCCTCTGTATATTTTTGTAAACTAAAATGAATAGTTCTAAATTAAATTTTTGTTGTCATTTTCCTTTCTTCCTGAGCCCTCACATATTTTGGATTTTGTTTGGTTAGTGGATATTGTAAAGGAAGAATGTAAGAGTGGATTGATGCTTCTTAAGATAGAATTGGCTTCTAATACAAAGTTTTCGTTAGGTATTGTTCAAGTTTCTGCTCCTTTTGTTTCCATCCTTGTTGTCTTTAACCTTACTGATCCCTTGAGCCTGATTAATCTTTAAACTTGACTTTAATCAGTTCACTGTCGTTCTCAATTCTCTCCCTCCTTGACCATTTGTAATACTTGCCCTGCCAGTCCCACCCTTGCTCACTCTGGCCATTCAATTTATTTTCCCTGTTCAATTATTTTGTGTTTTAAAAGATTCGTATTTTAAAAATTGATCTCAGAGGGAGAGCGCGCGTAAGGGAGTGAGAGGGAGAGAGAGACAGAGAGAAAGACAGGCATTGGTTTGTTGTGTTACTTATCTATGCATTCATCCATTGATTCTCGTATATGTCCTAACTGGGGATCAAACCTGCAACCTTGGCATATCAAGACAGTACTTTAACCAACTGAGCTACCTGGCCAGGGCCTCAAGTGTCTTTATATGTAGTATTGAGTCTCTATGTCCATGTTACTTCCCATCACATTCTTTTCCACACACCACTCTCTTCCAGCACTTGTCATTTGAGTTTTACATTCCCCCAGCTCTGTCCTCCTCCAGAGTTCCTGTTTACCCTTCAGTCACAACTCAAATGCCATCTCCTTAAATGAGGTTTTCTCCATTGTCTTGGGCTAATTTAGACTCCCTTCCCCTTCTTTTCAGCCCCCACTGTGTAGTTCTTTAATGTTATCTACAAGTATTTGTTTCTGTACATCTCCTATTGTAGTAGGTGTTGCTAAGCCCGTACGTGATATCCATTGCCCTTCCTAACATGACCCTCATTTTGTTTGCGGAAGCAGTATTCTTATCTAGAAATCTCTTTCCCCAAGCTTCTTTCCAGTTAGATATGGACAGAAGTTTCTTTTATTTCCATCCCCCTTCTTTCTGCCAGGCCTGTTTGAAGTACTTGTGTATATTTTATTTAATTGTCCCCTACATCGATTCTCTGTGTTAGATACAATTGTTATCCCCCATTTCATGTATGAGGAAACTGCGTTACTTATATACATAAAGTAAATCGTCCAAGGTCTCAGTTAGTAAGTCACAGACTTGAAATTTGAACCAGGGAGACTGACCCCAGAAACTGTGCTCTTTTTAACCATGATGCTGTGATACCTTTCTAGACTGAGGAAGGCTACACACAGACAGTAAGGAATGGTAGTGTGGGAAGCTAGAAGGAGCATTGTTCCTTGAAGCCAAGGAACAATGGCTTCAAGGTGTCAACTTCCCAAGGCAGCCCTGGAATACCTATTCATGAACTTCTAATTTCATAAGATAAACAACCCCTTATCTACCTAAGGCACTGTAGCATGACTTTGTGTTACTTATAGACATATATAATCATGATGGACTCCCACTAGAGTGTGAGATCTTCTATGACCAGTTTCTATTCTTTTTATAAATTACTGTGCCTACTAAAGTATTGGCATTCGAGGGTATTAATAATGCTATCCCACACTGGGCACTTTCTGGGCATCACACAGTATGTTAATTCCTTTACACTTATAGCTATCTCTGTTCATGGTCACAGAAGGTAGGGACTACATCTTTTCTACGATTGAGGAAACTACCATTGGTAAGAAACTACCACGAGAGTCGACTTGACCCAAGGCAAAGTTGGTGATGCTCACTCATCTCTTTGTTCATTGGCCATTGCCTTCGACTCTTAGGTCATCCTCTCTTCATGAAGGAAGAACTTCTGAGCCATACTTTCCATCAAGTATTATTTTCTTACTTTAAAGGAGATGATGAATTTAAACAGATAAAGCAGCTCACACTAAATGTGCCTGATACCTCCTGGGTTTTCAGTACATTTGAATTATAGATATGTGTTGATTACTCATAGCTATATCAGAAGTTATAATTCTTGGGTTATGAACATTTGAAAGAAAATGAAAACTGAATGAGTTTCTGCTGTTAATAAGTATTTCAGAATGTTGGGAAACATGGAAGGCACCCTCCTTTGTTCAAGGATCACAAATAGTTTTCAACTGTGTATGTGTAAAGTCATCTCTGATCCTAGAGTATTTGCTTCATTGATAAATTTCTATTTTATGCAAAGGACATATTGGCATATTTTTGTCAAATATTCTCATCTGCCTATTAAAATTAGAAAATAAGGTATGCATTTTAGATTGTAATCACTGTATTTGACAGTTGCTTATTTAGTATTTCCCTATATTTTAAGCTTAAATATTTTATATAATATCATTATACTTGTATGCCAGCTCTTATTTTGGATATTAAAAAATATGTATAATTAAAATGTGGAACTGCCTTTTTCTCTCTAAATCCTCTGTAGGCACTGTTGATCCATTCTCCACATTGGAATGTGAAGTGACGTGGCAGCCTGGTTTCAGTTCTCCACAAAAGGGACAATTTGTTCTTCACGTTGAGGAAGGAAGCACAATGATACTAAACTGTGCTGTAAAAGTAATGATTTCCCTTGAATACGATTTTTATTTTGAGGGCCCTAAGTTGGATGTCTATACATATGCATGTAGAGTAGTTGGATATGTATACTATGTTAGTAATCACTGATTTTGCATGAAATATTTAGTTAACTAAGTTATCTTAGCATCTTTTTCAAGCCAGTTCTGTACCATAAATGAAAACTTTGCTTAAAAAATGTGCTGTTGCTCTGGCTGGTATGGCTCAGTGGATTGAGGGCTGGCCTGCAAACCAAAGGGTCACTGGTTCGATTCCCAGTCAGGGCACATACCTGGGTCGCGGGCCAGGTCCCCAGTAGGGGGTGTGTGAGAGGCAACCACACATTGATGTTTCTCTACCTCTCTTTCTCTCTCCCTCCCCCTCTCTAAAATAAATAAATAAATAAATGCAATAAATCTTTAAAACAATGTGTTGTTATCCAGAATTGAATTATATACCCAAGACTTTTGTGCAAACAATACTAGATTGTTATTAGAACCTGTATAAATATATAATACCATGGGAGCCACTTGAAATTAAATTATTTCATTAATAGACACCAAAGAAAAATAGAGAAAATTATATTTTTGCCCTACTGTGTTGCATTTTCAGTATTCTAGCAGTAATTCATGTTTAGTATGAAATGGATCATGTAATTTACATAGCAAGGGAATATGGAAAATTCATTTTTATAGAATATACTTCTTGGAATAAAAATATGAGAAAAAGCGAAAGCTGCACTATATAATTTTAACTTTACTTCTGTGGTAGAGACTAGAAGGCCTTAACTTCACGCCTCTTAATCAGTAAGAATGCCCTTGTGTGCCAAATTTCCCTCCTGATATTCTTAGTAGTTTAACACAAGCCAAATGCTATTTTACTAAATCCATTAGGGTCCTTCCACTGCTGCAGCTTTGAAATGAGCTGGGTCCTGCTGCTTTCACTGTTTTGTGTTTGGCAAGTTTGCTAATATAAATTTTTCCACATACTCATCCTTTGTATATTTTTCCTGACAGATAAAAGAGGAGCGAGTTAGTAAATGTGGACTTGGCATTAATAATAGGTATCAATTACTGAGTAATTAGTGTTAGGCATGATATTCCCTGCTGTCCATGTAGTATTTAATTTAATCCTCATGACAACTCTATAGGTATGTACTAATAACTTAGTTGATGGATGAGAAAATGGAGAATTGGAGTGGTTAATTAACTAATACAAGTTTGTACATGCAGTAAGTACTCTAGCTGGAATTTATATTCAGATCTCTCTGCCTCCACAGTCTTTGTTGTTAACACTATGATAAAATTAGCTTTCCTCCTTTTATGCACTAGGATTAGTTAAGAATTAAACTTTGATATATTAGAATAATCAATTAGATTCTTTTTGGTAAACTTTTGAAGCCCTTAAAGTTCAATGGACTGTGAAGTGTTACTCTTAAGAAATTAAAGATGGAGCAACATGGAGCAATTGAATAAAATGTTCAAGTCTGTCATTGATTTATTAAGGACTTGAGCCTTTCCTCTTCTGTTAGCTTTGTTTGAAAATTATTGTTCCAATTACGCATTCCATGTTCTTCAAAGTATTTTAACACTACACTAAATGCTCCTAAGATAAAAAGAAATAATGTATCATAGGTAAAGACAATAGGGCTTGGTGTAAAGAGCACAGAAGGAGCAATTGGAAAATGGGTTGTAGTTACCCTTGGCTACAGTTTGCTCTCCTGTGAAATGGGAGAGGTGAATAATATCAACTTTTCCAAAAAGTGTTTTCCGATGCACTGATTCTGTGAAGTGATTTGTGTGGGATGTGGTAAGGGAGTCCTGCACCTGAGCGATGCTGTTCATCACAGTAAACACCCTCCCCGTTCTCAGATAAGCTACGTGTACATTATCGGCATATTAAGTGCTACGAGAGGACTTCTAGTGGAAACATGTCTGGATACTCTCATTTGGCCCATTATTTCTCATTTGACCCATACATTGGTGACCCTAGAATTCTCTTCTTTTGCATGGCACATGGTAACACTGTACATAGTTGGGTAGATTATCTCTTACATCTCCTTCAATGATTATTCAGTACATGATTCTCAGTCTTGAATTTACTTCCTTCATAGAGCTATCTCACTCCCCCTGCCTCCACGGTTTAGGAGTATAATTTAAATAGCCCATACTATTTTCCTTTCTCTTCAGCACACCATAAAATCTGATAACACCTCATACTTTAGAAATTCCTATGAAGCTGAAAAAAATTCGAGTTATCTGGTGGGGATAAAAAAAAGTGTTTACTGTTATTCAGTTGCTTTTCCCTTTCTTCTTTATTATAAGGTGGGTGAAGCCAAGGTCTTATTTGTGGAGCCAAGGGTACTCTTCTACGATAGCCCTCAAGGTTTAACAACTTGGAGGAAAATGGTTCTTCACAACGTAGGAAAAACCCACGCTTTTTACAAGGTGATGTAAAATCTTCAAATCTTGCTTAGATCAGATGGCATTATAATTTGAATTAATTTTTTGCTATGAACACTATGGCATTATTAATACTTTAGTCTTTATAAATTTACTACTGCTAATTTTGAGATATTTCAGATGAGCCTTATCTGAGTACGTTTTATCTATTTTGTTCTTTAAATTTCTCATGAAATTCATTTCTCTCTCCCTCCCTTTCTTAGTCACTCCCTATCGTCTCCTGTTACCCCCTTTCTTTCTGTTATTTTGTTATATTGAGAAAAGATAAGTGTTTCAAAGACAACAACATTAAAAAATACACATTGCTGACATTATATTCCGTATTTAATGATATGTTTTCCTTTTCTCCTCTGTCATCAGGACTTTTATGGTAGCAACTGGGACCTAGATCTAGACTATTCTAAAGATACTATGTTCATAGTTTCTCCTGATTTAAATTGCACATTGGTAGGGGAGTGTTTAAAGTGATGATAGGTTTTTTTGTTGTTGTTGTTTTACTGAAAAAAATCTGTTTAGATCTCCCAGTAGTGACAATGGAAGTTAGCGTTTGAGATCTTTCATTCCAGCTTTTATTTCCATGTCTTCTGCCCCGGTAAGCAAGTGAGGATACCCTTTTGTACTCTGTTTCTTCAGAATTCGATCAGTGGGCTATTTGTTCTCCCATTCTGCAAAATATCTTAATTTCCAATCTCCCTTTAAATGTTCAATTTCCCTTTAAACTATTCTGGTTTAGAGGATGGTAGATAAGGCTAAATTGGTCTCTGACAAACCACAGCATAAAACCTTATGCTAAGTTCCTTTTCTTAATGTCAACATGAAACCTTAGGCCCAGGGGTGTCCAAGTTTTTGGCATCTCTGGGCCACCCTGGAAAAAGAAGAGCTGTCTTGAGCCACATATTAAATACATTGCGACACATAATCACAAAAAACCTCATGTTTTAAGTAAAGTTACGATTTTGATTTTGTGTTGGGCCACATTCATAGCCATCCTGGGCCACATGCAGTCTGCAGGCCGCAGGTTGGACACCCCTCTCTGACAACAGGCTATCAAGGAAATAATAAACGAGGAGGCTACTTTATTGTCCTGCCTCCCCACTGAATTTGCCTGCAGTTTTTATGATCAGGGAAAAGACAAACTGTTGATGTAGTATCTAGTGCTTTTGCACTTTCTCTCAGAGAAAGATTTCATCTTTGTAAGTTTCACAGTCTTGAAAACACTTCAGATTATAAATTTCATCTTCCTGTTTGAATTGGAAGATGCTACTGCTGAATGTTCTGTTTGCTGGTATGGGGTACACATTCTTGTTCAATTTCAAACTATATGGGCATCTGGAGTTTGAAAATCGATTACAGAATCATCTTCTGTACTGTGCTTAGGGGTTCTCTCTCTAGGTCATAGTTTGAAAGCTTTTCTGTGAAAGCTTTGGAACAGTAACTTTAAAAAATAATGAACAACAAAACAAAAACAGTCTCATAGGAAGAGACCAAAGTGATGGTGACCAGAAGAGAGGAGGTGTGCAATGGAGGGGAAGGCGAACGTGGTCGATAATATTGTGGTACGTTTGCATGTGACAAATTATTACCAGAATTAATGCAGTGACCACATGGTAAGTTATAAAAATGTTGAATCACTATATCATACATGTGAAGCTAATATAACACATATAAGGCTATATACCAACTGCACTTAAAAAATTAGAGAGGATAATACAGTATTTCTGCAAATTTTTGATTACAGGTTCGCAGAAACAGTCTTTTGTCTGTGCTTAATGTTGTTCCACCAGAAGGAATAATTCCATTTGGGGGGCTAAGTACTATTTATATGACCTATACACCTAACACAACGGACAAATTTCAAGCAAGAGTGAAGGTACGTTTATGTATGTGTGCCTCTGCACGGTGTATGAGTCTACGTGGATTTGTTTGGTTGTTTGAGATATCTGTAGTGGTAGGTATAATACTGTAACATGTGAACATGTTTATTTTTAGAAAGCTTGTTTTAATGATTTCTAATGAAAATGGATTTTAATGATATGATTGTAAAGAGTATTTTTAAAAATCGCTATTTTTTTAACCACTTGATTTAGCTCTAATGAAGTGCAGATTTTAGCAATCTAAAAGAAAAGCAACCTTATCTATATCAGCTATTATAAAAATGGTTAGCAGAACTTGGCAAGAGGGTTTGTAGAAAATACTTTGGGTAGAAGCTGGTAACGGAAATTTGTACTAAATTGGAATGAATACCTTTTATCAGTATGGGCATTTTACACATTAAATTGACCTATGTTTGATAACTCTAACTTGTGACAAGCCCTCACTAGTCACAAAGCAAAGGGTTTTGTTTCATGGCATTAATTAGATACCTTAGGAAAAAATAATCAATTTTGGAATGCTAATTCTAAATAGCTTTAGTGACTGTATGAATTATATGCAAATTCTATATGATGTTAACATCTATATTTAATAGCACACATCAATTGTTTTGCTATTTTATGTTCTAGGAATTATGTAAATGAAAAGCTATTACCTTGATTTTAGGGACTTCTATGTGTTCATTAAACAGAAGAAATAAAACATGTAAGACCAGTCTGTAATAAATGTTAATTATTTTAAACTCATGGAATAGAATACTCTTGATCTTCAGTTTGATGATCAACAGTGTACATTTACTCACATTAAAAAAATAATATGGGCCTGGCTGGTGTAGCTCAGTGGATTGAGCGCAGGCTGGGAACCAGAGGGTCCCGGTTTGATTCCCAGTCGGGGCACATGCCTGGGTTGCGGGCCAGGTCCCCAATGAGGGCCATGTGAGAGGCAACCATACATTGCTCTTTCTCCCTCCCTTCTCCTCTCTCTGAAAATAAATAAAATCTTTAAAAGTAATAATAATAATATAGGCACTGTCATCATATCAAAATCCATTGCTTTAGAGGTATCCCCATTTTATCCTTCAATTTCTCATAACATTTTTTAAATAATACGTAGCTTAATGTAATAGACACCAATTTGCCTGGCTCCCAAATAAATAACCTAAGAATTGTATCTTATATAGAGAAATATGTATTGAAATGTTTTATAAATTATATGTTGTGGTATATGGTCTGAGATTTGGGCAGAACTTTTTTATGTAGTATTCTGAAAGAAATTGAAAAATAAGGCCACTAAAATATAGATTTTACTAAAAGATCAATTTCTGCTGTATTTTAGAGGAGTATATTTTTACAAAGCTTACCTTTTTAACAACGTAATAAAATTTGCTTATTTGTTCATTCAGCACAGTCTCTGTTGTAGATGCTAGGGATGCAAAATAAAACAAAGAATTATACACCTAAATTCTTATTTCACTATCTTAATTTTCCTGGAAACCATTAAGTTACTCCTTGGTTCAAGTTTTACGCTGCTGTTTTCAAGTTTTGTGACCACAAGAAAAAGATGAACTACTTGGCCTCTCTAAACCTTAGTTTTCCTCAGTTGGGAATTATGTTATTAGTAGTAGTAACCTCACAGAATACTGAGGATTAAAAAGGAGATAATGAATTTAGCTCCATAATTGATCCATATACTCAGCAATTTCTAGCTGCTCTCATTATAGTAGTGGATATTAGTCTCTTACTATGGAAAGAAGTATGTTTGCACTCAGTTTCCTGTTTGTTTTCATTTTAATAATCCATTAAAATTAGGTAGGTACAGAAAGGCCACAGAGAGTTTGAGGCAATAAGGTCAATTCAAATGGGTAGAATTCTGCGGTCAAATTCACAAGCTGTCCTCTGGTACTACTTGTGGTAGAAGTTTTTTGAAGAGTTGAACACTTAATCCTCTTAGGAATAGCAGTTCTGCGTAATAAGAAATCTTGTGACATTTATAATAGGTTATGATTATTTAAATTATAAAATGTTACATAGATGCCAGGTAACACTTCAGCAGTGTATATTTTAATGTGGTTTCTACCGAGTTTTATATTTCTCCTAAATTAGATTGCTATTCGCCGTGGAAGTGACGTAGAAATTAGGGTTAGTGGAAGTGCTGAAGTTGCTGATGTCGAAATCAAACCGGTGAGTGTGTTACCTATTTGTGTATTCAGTTTGTCACCATGGTGATTTTCATTTGCTGTATGTCCCTAGTGTGTCCATTTTCTATGTTTGAAAACTTTATTATGTAGTAATTTGACCCAGAAATTAATATATGTAATATAAATAAATGATGAAGCAGAATATTATATAAAGGTTTAAGAATGCACCACTGAATTTAAGTTTCAGAGCATTTCCCAGTACCACTCAATCACCTGTCGGCTTCATCATGATCCTACTGCTTCTAAGAGATAACCCCTTTCCTTAATTTTGTGATTATTATCCCTTTACTTTTTTCTTACTGGGTTACTGCATGTATATGAACTCCTTAACAATTCATTGGTTGGTTTAGTTTTTCATTTTTGAGCTTTATAACAAAGATGTAAAGTCTTTGGTGTGTTGCTTTTAATTAGGTAGTGTTTCCAAAGGTTATCAAAGTTGTGTGTTGCTGTATTTTATTAATTATCATCACTATTTAACAGTTCATTGTGTAGACATACTGTAATTTATAGGCTCATTCTGTTGTCCATAAATTAGGTGTTTCCATTTTTTTTATAACAAAGACTATACCTATTACCATTCAGATACATACCTTCTGAGGTACTTATGGAAGAGTTAATTTGGAGTGGAGTTGCTGAGACATTGAATGTATGCATGTTTGACTTCACAACATAATTTCCACTTTTTTGTTCTTGAGTTTTTATTGATTCACATTCCATTGCTCTGTACATTGTATTGTAAGGCAATGTTTGCCAATCTATGGACTATAAAGTGATACCTCACTGGTTTTGATTTGCATTTTCTAAATTATAATTCTACTTATCTTTTTTTTGTTCTGTATCCTAATAAAATTTTGTTCTGTAATTTATAGAGTGCATACACACATGCTTTTTTAGGGGGAGGACAGCCTTTCAGGAATTAGATCTGCTCTAATCTACCCAGAGAAACTTATCCTGATCCTTCAAAGCAGATCCATATGCCTCTCTATTATGACATTTATAAGGTGTTATGAATATCTTCAATTCTGGGAATGTCTTCATTGTAGCAATCGTCATATTATTTTCTAGTTATCTGCACTTTCTTTTCTTTCTTTCAATAGTACCCTAACACCTAGCACCATTCTGGTGCTCAACTAAATTGAGCAGAAATGGATGAGGATTCTGGTTGCCCCAGGCGGGCCTTACTACAAGTCTGCACTTTAAGGGCGTCACCGTGGTTCTCCGGTGTAGCTTTAAGCTATGATTTTCTGAACTTTATTTTGTTCAGTTTTGAAGGCATTCGAAGTCCACATAGACTGACAGATATTAAGCTAGCTAGTCCAAGACTATAGTAACTCCTGGAGATTAAACCTTGGAGTATCAGTGCTTTTTGCATTGCTGTGGTATCCCTCCTTGAACAATAATAGACAAGTACCGATACTTTCACTACTTTATGTCCTCATCCTAAAGACATTGGTGGCAGGCTTTTTATGTTATGGTACAACTATGGAATTTATAGGTCTTTATATTGATAAATATTTATTAATATTTCCTAATTATCTTGGACTTGAAACATAGCTCCCTGGCTGCCTTTAAAAACAATATCCTAGTATCACTGGATGTTGTCAGCAATACATTTCACATGTGTGTGGCACTGACTGTAAGTATTAGTAACAATTAGGAGATTTTGTCCAAATGGGCAAATGGACAAGGCTAGAATGGGATAAGGGTAATCATTTTTTTTGCATATACAAAGCAGCAAACTTTCATTACCCAATTTGGATTTTAAAAATTTCACCTGTACAACGGGGTTGATATTTTAAGTGAAACCAGTGGCCAGTTGACCTGAATTATTTTCCTTAACATTAGGATGCTGTTGCCTCTTTCTCTTTTAATGTTATAGGTAATTCTTTTTTTAATTATTTTTGTTGTTGTTCAATTACAGTTGCCCCCATTTTTCCACCATTACTCTACCCACCACCCTACTTCCGCATTCAGTCCTCCCCCACCCCATTGTCTGTGTTGTTTGTTGGTTTGTTTCTGATGACCATTCTGACTTATGTGAAGTGGTATCTCATTGTGGTTTTAATTTGCATCTCTCTGATGGCTAGTGATGCTGAGCATCCTTTCATGTGTCTCTGGGCCCTCTGTATGTCCTCCTTGGAGAAGTGTCTGTTCAGGTCCTTTGCCCATTTTTTAATAGGATTGTTTGTCTTCTTTTACTAAGGAACTGTGGAGTATATATTGTAACTCCACTGGAAGAACAGATTTTATAGAGTTTTTTGGTATAGGCACACCCTGACACATAGGGTCAAGTTAAGATACATTCAATTCCTTATATATTTAAGCTAAGTGTCAGTTGCTAGGGGTGCAAAATGAATTAGGCGTAAGGTCCATTAAATAAATGGACTTTGTGATGGTATAATGTAAGTAAATATAAGGAATAGAAGTAGTATGCAACAGTGTAATTAATTCTGGTTTATCTAACTGGGGATTGAAGGATGCATAATATTTTATCAGGCAATTATAAATTAGCAAAGGCCTTCACGACCGAGAGACACGTTTATAAAGATACAGGAAGGTGAAATGTCAGGTACTGGTTGGAGATGACAAGTCCTAGAGCTTGCTGAAGTATGGAGTGATAGGGAGAGAATGAAGCTAGGTGAGGCTGGAACACGAGTCAGGGGAAGATCATGGTGAACTTTGTGAGCCCTGCTAATGAACTTGGACATTCTCCTGTAGATGGAGGAGAATCACCAAATTTTAAGACATGAAGCGCTGTGGTCAGCTTTTCAATGTGCTTCATTGTGACTTAGTTTTGGAAGAGAGAATTGTAGGAAGTCAGAATCCAGAAACGAAATGAAAAGAAATAAGTTACTAACTTCATACAATTACAGTAAGGATAAGAAGTGAAGAAGGAGGAAGAATTAATGGTATTTGGTAGCTGATTACATACAGGAGGTGGGGAGAGGAAGGAAAATGTGGCTAATTTTTATAGAGTATTCTAGTTAATGTCTTTGGTGAACATAATGATATAATTTTTATTGAGGTAGAATGGACATGTAACACTATGTTCATTTCCGGCATACAACATAATGATTTGATTTGTATATGTTGTTAAATGATTACCACAATACGTCTAGTTAACATCTGTCACCAAACATAGTTATAATTTTTTAAGATCTACTCTCTTACAGTATAATTTTTAGTTTACATTATTCTCATAAACTAATTACACAACTTTTTCATTATTGTTTTAATTTTTTAGAATGTATTTTTCTTCAGTGGAACCTTTATTGGTGGTACCCAGGTCATTCCATTTATAGTCAAAAACAAAACTATAACACGTGTCAGAGTGGAGTTTAATCTAGAAGGCCGTCATCGTTTTTCAATGAATTTTAAAAATGAAGCAGGTATAAATTTTATACTATAATGATATTATTGTAAAAGTTTTAAGTTGCTCAAAGGTATAATGTTAAAAAATATTGTAAATCAAGGGCAATTATTCTTAACTATTTTTAACGATTCAATGCATGTTTCTCTTATATTCTATAATCCACCATGATTTTATTTCTAGAAATACATTAACATCAATATCATAACACTTTGGTAATGCATGACATATAACTGTACTTATTAATTGATTTGATATAATAAGTTAGGTATGTTATGCATAAGGATATACTATAAATGAAAATAAAATTATTAATTTCTAATTTTAATTGCTCATGGATTTCAGATAAATGTCCTTGGAAAGCTCTCTATATGTTTACTCATGTATTTGGTAGTTTTATGGTTTTTTCTTCCATATTCTTTTATTGTTGTTCAAGTACAATTATCTCCACTTTCCACCCACTACTCTCCCCCTCCCCAGCCACCCCCTCCTCCCACCCTCAATCCTACCCCTCATGGACCCGAGTCCTTTATACATGTTCCTTGATGACCCTTCCTCTTCTTTCCCCCCTTATCCCCCTCTACCCTCTCCTCTGGTCAGTGCCAGTTTGTTCTTTATTTCAATGTCTCTGGTTCTATTTTGCTTGCCTGTTTGTTTTGTTGATTAGGTTCCACGTATAGGTGAGATCATATGGTATTTGTCTTTCACCACCTGTCTTACTTCATTTAGCATAATACTCTCTAGTTGCATCCATGCTGTTATGAACGATAGGAACTCCTTCTTTCTTTCTGCTGAGCAGTATTCCATTGTGTAAATGTACCACTGGTTTTTGATCCACTCATTTACTGATGGGCACTTAGGCTGTTTCCATTACTTGGCTATTGTAAATAGCACTGCTATGAACATAGGGGTGCATAGGTTCTTTTGAATTGGTGTTTCAGGATTCTTAGGGTATAATCCCAGCAGTGGAATTGCTGGGTCATAAGGCAGTTCCATTTTTAGTTTTTTAAGGAAATTCCATACTGTTTTCCACAGTGGCTTCTCCAGCCTACATTCCTACCAACAATGTACTAGGGTTCCCTTTTTAAATTAAGTTGTAAAAAATATGCACTTTTATAAGTGCATCTCAGTTGTTTACTCCAGGGGTTCTCATATTAAGACCTGTGGGCCAAATTTGGCCTGACACCTGTGTTTATAAGTAAACTATTATTAGAACACACATTTATTTGTATTTTGTTTATGGTTACATGCCTGCTATACTTGTAGAATTGAATAGTTGTGACACAAACCATGTGGCTTGCAAAACCTAAAATATTTACTATCTGGACCCTTATTAAAAGGTTTGCTCAGCATTGGTTTAGTCATTTATTCTTCAATAAATATTTGTTGAATACCAATTATAGGCTCGATACTACACTTTGAGTCTATAAAGATAATGACATATCTTACATTTTCTCAAGAAATGAACAGTAAGTTTTTAGTCAAGATCTCAATAGTAAACAGATGATTCACTAAAAGAGTTTAAATAAGGAGGGTTTAATTAAGAGATGATCTATGGAGGAGGGAGCCAGATTGAAAGAAACCAACTAGGGATGGAAGTTTCTACTATCTTTGGGCCTGAGGGAGCCAGAGGAGGCAAGATATTATTGGAGCCCTGTGACTGGTGAAACTATGAAAGATGGACCCACTTAAAGAGCTGTAGTTCTAAAGGAGTGAAGCCATTGCCAGAACAGTAGCCAAAGCAGTAAAGACATGAGGGCACAGGCACCTCTTACCCATTCATATCCTGCTGGTGTCTCCCTGTGGGTGAACCAAAGCAGAGGCGGATGTGCAAGGGGGCCTAGCTGAATGAGCCTGTAGTGGTTGGGCCAGAGTAGAACAGAGCAGAGAAAGATGGCTCTTGGATCTAGGTGACAAATGGAGACCACTGATAGCAGTAGGTGAGGAGGGTAAAGAATGCGATTATTGCCATATAACGTGACGAGCCAGCATGGAAATAGTTCAGGGTATCTAGAGTATACGGAGACAGGACTGGAGCGGTGACACTGAGGTTACAAAGGGTCTAGATGTTAGGCAGCACCATTAGAGGATGTATATCCATGCAGTGGTGTGATGAGGCTCACACTTTACTAGTTTTCCTTTTGTGAAGGGGGAGAAAGGCCCTGACTTGGTTACCACATGGACATGGGTATTAGCGAAGAGGAGGAAGTGTCGAATCACTCCGGTGTTTGATTGTAAAAGGTGGGTGACTAGGGGTACACTTCACAGTTGATGTAACGCAGGCAGAACGGGGTCAGGTGAACATCCTGTGTTTGAGGAGACTGTGGAATAGCCCAGGAATAATAACAGTAGGCAGTTGGAAATAAATATGCTATCTATGTTCATTTTTCCAAAAAAATCTGGATGTTGAAACTTTTCTGGTTTTAACACTTCACTCTCACCGACTGGCCCATTTACTTTTATGCGCCTTGTTCAATAGATCACAGCCTCTCCTTGGTTATTCAGTGGAGCTATTCTGTCTGCA
This sequence comes from Micronycteris hirsuta, assembly GCA_004026765.1. NCBI lineage: Eukaryota > Metazoa > Chordata > Mammalia > Chiroptera > Phyllostomidae > Micronycteris > Micronycteris hirsuta. Next base: position 78,785 of record PVJI01002587.1, read on the forward strand.
AAATGCCTTTCTTGCCATGATTCTGTCTTAGCTGTAGCTCAAACCTCCCCTCTAGGCCACTGCATCATCTTTCCGAATGCTTTCTCTGCCTCCAAGCGTTTCTCCTCAGACTTATTCCAGAGTGGCCTCTTTAAAGCAGAGATCTTATCCCACCTCTGCTTTAAAAGCTTTGCTGCTGACACGGCCTAAGAAGTATGGATCTTAATAATTAACAATGTGCAGTAAAGTTTATACTTAAAATGTCCTGAAAATATATCTGATTATTATCAATTTTTGAACACATAAATGCCCTTTGTTGGCAAATTATACTTATTTTTTTACATGATGGCTTCAGGATCATTTTACAGAGCAACTTCCAGGACAGGAAAGGCAGAGATACATTTGGGTATGACATCAGTTTGTCTTTCCAGCCCCCTGTCCCACCGCCAGATTCTCTTCCACGTTTCCTCCCAATGGCACTGGGCTTCCCTTCCAAGATGTTTCCCCTCCTGCCGTCCCTGCTGCCTGAGATTTTGCCTTTGATTATAAATTAGCTTCAACCTCCTGTGTCCTATGGGTCATTAGTTCCATTCCCTACCCTCCATCCAGTTGTGCAAAATTATTTAAAAAATCTTTTCTCCCTTAGGACATTGTGTAAGTTTTATTACAGAACTAACCAATGTCTGCCTTGTAGCAAAAAGGGCTGTGTACCCGTTCTTCCCTTCTAGTATTGTGAGCTTTATGAGATTAAGGACTGCATTCATACTTGTTTTCTATTGGAGTTGTCCACCATAGTGCTCTGCATGTCGTAGGCACTCAAGAGATATTTATTGAAGCTATCTTGGATTATTGCATTTCATCAACTATATGTTTATATATACTCCAATTGTATTTATGAATATTGATTTATTTATCCATTGTTGTTATGTCTTCTATGTTCTAGACATACATCCATTCTACGTGGATGTTCTTTGCTATGTAACATCTGCCTCTTTTCCCACAGCACTGACAATGTTTGTATTATATAAACTGGATGGGGTTCTTGTTCATTTGTTTAATGGTTTTTATATTATATATCAAGGTGAGTGAGATTGAATAGAATGAAGGAGGATGGAATGAGTTATTGAAGTTCGTTTCTGGTCAGGGGTAATTGAAATTGTTACCATTCCTTGGCATTATCTGAATACTTTAGGGAGAAAAAAGGATTTTAAAACTTGTTTAGATGAGCAAAGATGTTCTCCTCCAACATTTGATCTTTCAGGAAATAGTTTTAGAAGTTACTTTTAAGTGGTTATAATTTTTGAACCCGAAGTTTACATTACTGTTGGACATTTGTTTCTGTATCTTCACGCAGTGCTTTTTTTATATGGAGTGATTCCATTTTGTCAAAAACTTTTCTTGTATAAAATTGTGTTTCTCTTCTTTGTGGACTGAGTTTAAGGCATCACAGAAGGTCTTCCCTGCTCCATCTTCTCTGGAAAGGGTGTCTCCCAACTTTCTTAGACCTCAGATTCAGTCATTTATGTGAACTTGGCCTTTCTTCCTTTCTATATTCATCTGATTAGGACTGTGATATTTTTTGCTGATTCAATGTATGTTTGCTCCATGATTGGATTTTAGTTTTGCTGATTAGAATTTTGGTATTCAAAGCAATTCTTTAAGCTAGCAACCTTGCATGGCCCTGCACAGATATTTCAGCAACTGCTTTTTTGATTGCTAAGTACACATTGATGGGGTTTCTCAGTGTTTGATTTCCATATTTAACAATGGTGTTATAGATATGTATCTGGCTTCTCTTACATGTACTTTTTTCTGTCTTACAGGGAACTACACAGACCCTGAACGTCCTAAACTGTATTGTATAGAGTTAGAGGGAAAGAAATCTATGCAATGTGGCATAGCATTTTCTCCCGATGAAGTAAGTTCAACTTTCAATTACTGAAATTACTGGGGAGTCATGGAATTACAGATAATGGTAATCAAGAAGCTATCAAATATCACCTAAGCTCTTTTTGTAGTATGTCTTTTTCTCACTTGTGAGCATGCCTGGGTGTACCCTTTAATTCAGTAAAATGATAGCCAGAGGTGTCTGGCTCCTGCTTGTGGAGTATCTCAAGTAGTGCACAGGGCACAGCTGAGGAACCCATGGTCTTGTTGTCCCAGTCATGCTGTCTAGAAACTCAAGAGGCGACATGTATGAAGGAGAGGGAAGTTGAGGCTAACTCGAAAATCACTTTTATTTGAGCCAGTGTGTCCTTTATACTTATATTTAAGTGGGGTATGCTTAATGGTCTTAGACTCACTACTTGAAATTACTATAGATGTGCTATGAAGATTTAGGAGGCGTTTGCTATGATACCGGTTCCTTTTACAGTGTTCCTTACATTTAGTGATTTAAAAACCACAACATTAATAGTATACAAACTATCATAGAAAACACCTTTCCTCGAAGGCACCCAAGGGAAAGGGTAGCACTAGCAAAATATCAGGGGAAATCTGTGATATATTCTTGCTTCCGAGGTTCTGCAACAGAAATGCCAAGGAGAGAGCTTCTCTCTACCTATGATAGTTAAGACGTGGTACCACATCTTCCCAAACAAGAATCAAACTTCTGTATGGCAATTAGAATCTAAGACTATGTCAAAACATTTTTTTTTGTATTCCACCATAACTAGCATGACACCTCATACCCAATAGGTATAGAACAGAATGAACTAAGTGAAAATAATAACACAATAAGAAAGGGTATTGAATGCTAAGTGCTATCTTTAATAGTCCATTTATTAGTAATGAAACTAAACTACATAGTTTACTGAGATTGAAATTTTCTTTTAAGAATAATAATAGCTTTATTTAGTTTTCAGGAAGAAAAAGTAAAGAAACTTTGAGAACATTTTTAGACTTAAGAAAATGCTAAGGATAATTTTGTCTTCCTAAGTACAATACATTAGTGGGGTTCTGCTTTGTGGTTCTGCTTTTGTGTAAGTGTGATTCACATGGAATGATGTTGTCTACAGAGTTTAGATAGGATAGAGGATGAAATAGCAAAGGCTACTTTTCTGACATTAAAAGAAATGAAAATCTTTGTATCTCTGACACAACATTAAGTGTACACAGATGTATACTATACTAGATTCAATTTCCATAGGTTTGGTGTAATTATTCATCTACATTAATGAACAGTGATAATTAGAAAATATTGTTTAGCAAGTTTTCAAGAAGACAGAACATCTTTGCTGTTTTAAAAATCATCTTATGATGCTTTTCAATCAAATAATTTCTTAATGTCCCTTTTTAAATCAATCTATTGTCTTTATATAAACTGGTCTATCCATAAGTATATCAAAAATTTAACATATTAAACAGTAAAACTTAAGATAATGATTTCTGTACATAAAGTGACATGCATTTAAATTTTTAAAAAAGTAATTTTTATCCTAAAAAAGAAAATTATGTTATGGATATTTTTGGCTTAATTTAGGCTATCAGAATGCAAATATTATTTAGATTTTCTTTTAACCATTTCAGCAAAGATTTTAAAGTTCATGAAATACCATTAAGGTAGTACAATTATTTGTTGAATAATACAGTCCCTAATTTGTCTTTCTAATTTAGACAAAAAGCATAATTAAATTATTTGAAGAGATTCAGATGATGTTTCTTTTTAATTTTTGTAGTATTCTATTATCTTTCAAAGCCTTCTCAACTCTCACATACCCTAACCAATTGCAAATTTTGTCTGCAACTTGTATTGTAATCTTGCCTATCAATGATATTCTCTTCCTGATTGTTAAAGTGTATAGCTAAAATTAAATGGAAAGTTTAGAAAAGCAGGGAGAACATATAAAGAAATAAATGATAATACTTTACAATGACCCCTGGTTGTATTTTGGGGTATCTCTGGTTTTCCCACTCCCTCTCTCTATTTGTATACCTGTATTTCTAAACAGCTATAATTGTAATGAAATAATACTTTATGAACTAATTTCAACCTACATTTTTATTACATTTATCAATTAAAATGTTATGAATTTCTTTTTGTGTCATTAAGTATTTTAAATATAATTTCTTCTTTTAGGGATGAATATTGTATTTTATGGCTATACTATGTATAGTTACTTAACTAACTCATCCTTCTTACTGAACACTTAAGATTATTGCATTTTTTGTTTTTATAAATGATACCATAACAAACATCCTCATAGACAAAAGTTTGTTTTCACATTGTGTGTTTTCATTATATCTTTGTAGAAGTAGAGTACTTGGGTCAAACTCTATGCACATATTTTAGGCTATTGATATGTATTATCAAGCTGCTTCCAGAGAGGTTATACCAGTTATATTATCCACCAGTAACAGTGTAAAAATGTTGTTCATTGTCTTCTTTCCGTGTACAACTGGGTTGCATCAATGATATGTGTATGCATATATACAGGTCAGCCAATCTGATACGTGAAAGATGCACTTTAAATTGCATTTCTCTGATTCTTTTGTATAACAAACCACCCTACAACAGTAATGATTTAATTGCTAATAATTTGACCCAGTTTGTACTATTAAAATTTTGTTAACTCTCTGGTAGGAAGAGTAGCCTCTGTTCTTTTCTTCCAAAGATATTATTGGCCATTTTTTTGGTTTGATTTTTCCTGATAAATTTGGAATCAATTCTCAAGTTTATGGCTAAAAGTTCTATGGGTATTTTGATTTGTGTTGCCTTAAGTTAATACAAAATTTGGAGAAAAGTGATTTTATATAAAACTGAGCTTCCTACTCAGAAATAAGATATGCCTCTTATTTTATGAAAGCATTTTATGCTCCTCAGCAAAGTTCAGGTTTTATGTATTTTTATGTTCTTTTATATTGAAAATAAATGATATTAATGTGGTATAAGTCTGCCTATTTTACTTTAAACTTTACTGTAATTATTCTTCAATTGTTTTAGATTTTTCAGGAATACTCTTATAGACTACAACTATTATTGTTTATCTCTTCTATTTCATAATTACATATTTGCCCTGGCTGGTGTGGCTCAGGGAATTGAGCACCAACCTGTGAATCAAAGGGTTGCTGGTTCAATTCCAAATCGGGGCACATGCCTGGGTTGCGGGCCAAGTACACAGTAGGGGGCATGCGAGAGGCAACCACACATTTGATGTTTCTCTTCCTCTCTTTCTCCCTTCCTTTCCCTCTCTAAAAAGTAAATAAATAAAATCTTTAAAAAATAATTACAAATGTTATCTATCTTTAATAATATATTTTGTAGAATTTCCAGAACAAGGTCAAAATATTTTTAGCTTATCTTATTCCAGATTTTCTGTGAAGCAATATAGTATTTTAAGCCCATGTTGGGAAATATCTCTCTAGTACTAATTTAAACACAAATTTTAATCCTGAATTTATGTAAATTTTTAAATCTCATTAAATACCTGTATGTCACCAATCACAGTTTTCAAAGGAGGGAAAACATGATACCTAGTTCAACAATATATTTGTAGCATTAGTGTATTTTTTAGAACATATCAAGCAGTTAATAAGTATCTATTCAATGAATTAATTAAATCACAGTGAATAAATCTGTACATTCACTTCTGAGAACTTGTTCTGTTGTTTCTTTTGGATACTTAAAATTGGAATTGATGAAGAAAAGGGATGCGTGCATTTTAGTTATTGGTACAGATCAATATATTTAAATTACCACCACAAAACTTTTATCAGTTTACAATTCTATCAATAGTCATCATTCAAAAGTATTTATTAAGCATCTATCAGATATCATGCATTATCCTTGACCTTGGGGTTGTAGTAGAAAGCTTTCATCTTATTGTGGTCACATGCTGCCTTTCCTTCACATTTTTTTCTTTACTCTGGGTATTATCATTTGCCAATATAAAGGACATATGACCTAAATCCAATATATCTATTTTTCTTTTGTCAGTGGTGCTTTTTGGTTTTATATCTAAGAACCTATTACCTAACCCAAATTGTGAAGATTTCTGTTTGCTTCTAAGAGTTTTATAGTGTTAGCTCTTACATTTAGCCTATGATCCATTTTGAATTGTTTTTGTGTGTGATGTGAGATAAGTGGCCACCTTTATTCTTTTGGAGGTATTCTTTTCTCCCAGGACTGTTTATTGAAAACATTAGTTCTCTTTAAATTCCCTTGGCACCCTTGTCTAAACTCACGTAAACAGAGATGTAACAGTTTGTCTCTGGATTTTCAATTCTATTCCACAGATCTGTGTATCCTTATTCTAATAATATAGTGTCTTCATTACTATAGCTTTGTAGTGATTTTTGAAATTAGAAAATGTGAGTTCATTAGTTTTATCCACCTTCAATAATATAACATTTGTAATTATTTTTGGCTAATTTGTGTCCCATGAATTTCCATTTGAATTTGAAGATTACCTTGCCAATTACTGCAAAAAATAAGCAGGGAATTTGATATGAATAATAAAGCATCTGTATAGATGTACTTGAGGAGTACTGCCATCTCAACAACATTAAGTCTTCTTCTGATCCATGAACATAGGATGTTTTTCCATTTATTTGGGTCTTCTTTAATTCCTTTTAACAATGTTTTATAGTTTTCAGTATATAAATTTCCCATGTCTTCATTAATTTTCTTGTAAATGATTACTTTTGATGCTATTGTAAATGGAATTGTTTTCTTAATTTTATTTTCAAATTTTTCATGCCAAGTGTATAGAAAAACAGTTAATTTAAACATGCATCTAGTATTATGCAAGCATGTTGAACTTATTCATTAGATCTAATGGTTCGTTAGCAGATTCCCTACAATTTCCTATATACAAGAGCATGCCACCCTGGCCAGCATTGCTCAGAGGGTTGGACATTGTCCTGCAAGGCGAATGGTCGTGGGTTCAGTTCTGGGCTGGTGCCCATGCCTGATTGGGGATGTGCAAGAAGCAACCAGTCAATGTTTCTCTTGCACATCGATGTTTCTCTCCCTCTCTTTCTCCCTCTCTTCCCCTCTCTCTAAAAGTAAATAAATAAAATCTTTTTTTAACTTTTTTAATTTTTTTTTTAATTTTTAGAGAGAGGAGAAGGGAGGGAGAAAGAGCAGTGTACGGTTGCCTCTCACATGGCCCTCACTGGGGACCTGGCCCGCAACCCAGGCATGTGCCCCGACTGGGAATCGAACCGGGACCTTTTGGTTCCCAGCCTGTGCTCAATCCACTGAGCTACACCAGCCAGGCAAATAAATAAAATCTAAAAAAATTAAAAAAAAGAACATGCCATCTACCAGTTTGGATACTCTTTCATTCCTACTGCATGACTTTTAGAACCTCCAGTACAAAATTGACTGGAGGTAGTGAGAGCAAATATTTTATCTTTTTCCTTATTTTAGGAGGAAAGTGTCCATCTTTTACCTTTAAATTTGATGTTAGCAATGTTGGTTTTTTTCTGTAGATTTCCTTTATTAGGTTGAGGAAATTCTCTTTTTCTAGTTCAGTATTTTGATCATGAAAGAATGTTGGATTTTGTCATTTTTTAAACATCAATTTTAATGATCGCATGATTTTGCCATTTCTTCTATTCATATGTTGCCTTATATGGATTGATTTGTGTATGTTAAATCAAACTTGCATTCCAAATGGGATAGATCCCATTTGGTCATGGAGTGTAATCCTTTGCATATGTTTCTGCATTCAGTTTTCTACTATTTTGTTGAAGGATTTAACATCTATATTCATAAAGAAAACTGCTCTATACTTTTGTCTCCTTAAGCTATCTTTGGTTTTGATATCACGGTGGCTTCTTAGAATGAGTTGAGAAGTGGTTTTTTCTTTCTTATTTTTAAAATAATTTGTGGAGGACTATATTAATTCTTCTTTAAATTAATGATATATTTCAACATCACAGTCATTTTCTCCTGTGGTTTTTTTGTGTCATATTGTTCAAGTTACTAATTCAATCTGTTTGGTTGTTATAGATCTATTTATTTTCTATTTCTTTTTAAATAAAAGTCCCTTTATAATTATATAGCACTTAGGGTCTGTAAAGTGCCCTCATATCCAATATCACTTTATTTTCACATGGGTCCAATACGACCAGCATTGAGACTGTAGGCGTTTCCCCTTTCTCATCATAAAAACTGACGCACATCGAGGCTGGGTGCCTTCTCAAGGCAGCTGCTGATGAGCTACAGGGCTTGGCCAATACAATGTTAGGTCCTCAGCCTCCTGGCCTACTGGGCCTTCATAATATCATGTTAGGAATCCAAACATAATGAAGAATGATATATATTTCTTTAGCCTCTGGACATAGGATTTTCATACATGTTCTTTAGGTTTTTTACTTTCCTCCTAGACATTAGTGTTCAAAATTTTCAATTTCATAAATTTGTAATCAATAAAATGTCAATTAATGTATTTGTATAATCTATGTTCCATTTTCCATATGCACATAAAGAAATTTGCAGTCACAATTTGTTTCTTCTGGGATTAAGTTTATTTGGGGAATAATTTGTAGATTATTAGGCCTTTACTTATATTTACCAGGGTATTTGTAGAAAGAAATAAAATAAAATCCCATAATACAGTGGAAAGAAAGAAAAACATGACATTTTTTCAGGGATTTGTAGACTATTGGAAAACACTGTCTTGTGTAAAATAGATAATAATCTGTACAAAACACCTCAAAAAATTAAACCGTGTCATTGGAGGTGGTATGATTACACTACCTGATACAAAGTGTCTACTGTCCCAATTCTTAAACATAAATGGCTTTTCAGTGTCAGGTCAAATCATGGGCAGACTTGTAAAAAAAAATTGGCATATATTTCTCTTTGTAAAAAAGTATAGCATCTGGCACAAAAGGAGGTTTTCCCTTGTTTCTCATTCCTCAATTCTTTGTCAGTATTGCCTGTTAGATTTCATATGGATTTCACGAGTTTCTTCTCTCTTATGCCCCACTTTGGATGGAGCCCGTTAAATGCTGGTTTAATTTCCTATTGCTCATTCTGAAGTGGCCCAGTGTTCCTTTAGTGCAGCGGTGCCAAACTCATTTTCACCGGGGCCCACATCAGCCTCTCGGTTGCCTTCAAGGGCTGAATGTAATTTCAACTCCTTAACAATTAAGGAGTAGTTACATGTATACAGTCCTAAAATTATTTCGGCCCTTTGAAGGCACCTGAGAGGCTGATGCGGCCCCCGGTGAAAATGAGTTTGGCACCTGTGCTTTAGCGTTTATGTTTTCTCTCCTGGTAGCTTTCTATTTTGCTGCAATCAATTTTCTGCCTTCACTTGAGATAACTAAGGCCAATAGTTTTCGCCTACTCTCTCCTTGCTCCCCTACCCCCACCTATATCTCAATAGTTTTCTCTTGTACTTCTAGGCCAGTTTACCTGTTTCTCTCTCTCTTTTTAATTGAGATAGAATCAGCAAATAATACTACATTTGTTTTAGGTGGAAAACATAATGTTTAGATACATGAACATATTGCAAAATGACTACCATAAGTTTAGCTAACATCTTACACTACAGAGTTACACATATTTTTCTTGTGATGAGGACTTTTAAGATTCACTCTTCTAGCAACTTCAAAGTAAATAATACAGTATCGTTAAGTATACTCACCATGCTATACATTACATCGCCAGGACTTATTTCTCTTGTAACTGGAAGTTTATACCTTTTTTGACCACCATCACCTGCTTCATAGATGAAGATGGTCAAAATTTCTACTTCTTATTGAGAAGTTTTATTTAAATCATCTAATTTTTGGCATATATTATTAATGGCATTATTATTTTTATTTCTGTAATGTAGGTAATAATGTCTTTTCTTTCATTTCTTATTTTATTAAATTCAGTCATTTCTCTTTTCATCTTGGTCAGCTTATCTAAAGTTTGTCAACTTTGTTGATATTTGTAAGGTTCAAATTTTAGTATTGTTGATTTTCTATACTGTTTTTGATTCCTTATTTCATTAATTTACATGTTATTATTTCTTTCCTTCTGCTTCCTTTAGGTTTAGTGTTTTTTTTTCTTTTTTTTAAGGTAGAAGGTTGATTTGATATCTTTCTTATTTTTTATATAGGTTTTACACCTGTACATTTCTCATTAGGCATTGCTTTATCCATATCTGCAAAGTTTTGCTATATTGTATTTTTATTTTCATTCATCATAGTGTGTTAAAATTTCTTATGAAATTTTTTGACCCATTAGTTATTTAGGATGTGTGTTTAACTTCCACTCATTGGTTAATTTACCACATTTCCTTTTGTTATTGATTTCTAATATAATTTAATTGTGATTGGGGAATAAACTTTGTATTATTTAACTAAATTTAAATTTATTGAGGCTTGTTTTATTATACTCTATATAGGTTATTAGCTGTGTTGAGGCAAATATAAAACAACTAATTGAGGTGAAAATGATTGGATCTGGAATTGTGTGTTTGTGGGTGGATGTGTGTGTGTGTTTATATGTATGTGATTATACAATGATAGAGAGAAGGGAATGCTGATTTTCAAAATATGCTTTGTAGGATTATTTGTCTTTTATTTTTTTAATATATGTACTCTTATAATTTTGATAAAAAACCAAAAACTCAAAGCTAAAAAGAAAGTGAAACTTCTGTGACAAGGTAGTGTTTTGAAGCATTAAGGCACATCCTTCTCTCACCCAGTATCTACATCCTGCCTGTGGAGAGTTATGCAGACACATGCGCATGCACACGCATGCACTGTTTTCAATAAGGGAAACAAACTAATACGTTTGTCCAATAATTTTAATCTGTAGGTTTTTAAGTATGTCAAGATCAAGTTATATCTTTTCTTAATAAATCTCCATTTTATATTATCACACAATGGTGCCGTATACTGTCTTTAAGGTTATTTTCTAGCAAGAGTAACAAAAAATTAGAAAAAATATATAACCCAATTTAATTGTTATAGGACTTTTTGGAAAAGATGCACATGCAATTTGGTAATATTTTAATTTTTTGAGTCCAGTTTACTGTTTAATGCTGTCAGAAAGTGAAAACTTGTAAATCTATTTCTTAATGTTTAGATTGTAGATTCTAAATATTTATTATAAAATTAAAATATGTAATATCTACTTCCAGTTCTCTGAAGTGCTACGCCTTGCTTAAGAGTTTGAATCGTTCTATATTTACTGGGCATTTTAAAGGGAAACTGACTTGCTGTATTGGGATGTAATTCAGTCCCAGGATGAGAACATAAAAAACCCTGAGGAGACAGCATGCCCTGTGAGATATGTGCCATGAGGCAGGCTGATTATGTGGTTTCCAGTCATTTCAGATGTACTTCGCTATATTTACAGCTAGCAGCGAGTTGTCCGGGTTTGCGTATGTGTGTGTGTGTAGATGTAAGTAGCCAGTGGGAGCGCTCCTAGTTGACCTATGTAGCCGGAAAATGTGAAATCAACAATAGGGGCTGGATGTATTTCCAGTGTAACCCGTCTTGCCTATGGTGCACCAGGTTTGGGTATGACAGTCAGAAGTGCTGGTGGGCAATTGTAGTTGCATTTGGTATCCGCTGGTCTGGTTTGTTTACACTCAGTCACCAAAGCCCCTCCTTTGCTGTAGGCCACTCAGTGTCTTCTGGGCCAGTATTTAGTGTTATGTTTCCCTATATGATAGTCACAAGCCACATGTGGATATTGAAGTCAAGTCTTTAATTATTCAAAATTTAATAAAATGAACATTTTATTTTCTCAGTCAAAATTGCCACACTTCAAGTTCTCATGTGGCTACAGGACATGCAAAGATTTCCATCACTGTATAAAGTCATATTTGAAAGCTCTGGTATATTATATTTTTCCCTATTTTACCCTTACTTTTCCTGCTACAATGGCCCAGGTTCTGCACTGCGGCCGAGTGCTTACCCTGCATAGCTGAGTGGCTCTCCAGGTTTCTGCAGCTCTCATCTCTGCTGCTCTATATTTTCTCTGAAGCTTTTCAAAATGTGGGAGATTTGTTCAGTCTTTTCTTTTTCCACCAACCTTTTTCTGCTCTTTAAGGATATTCAGTCTCTGGGTAAACATTTCAAAGTGGTTATTTTGGATTTACAGTCCTACTTACAGTATGCTAGGAAAGATGCTTCAAGGATTAAAATAGAGGACATTTGAATGCCTTGTGCCCCTTTTGTGGTCCTAAGCATTTTTGTCTGCTGACACTGGCCAGGGGACTGAAATCTTTTCTTCATCAGAATATGATTTTCTCCTTGAGACATTCTTGTGTTTGAAAGACAACATCTTCAAAGGCACAAAGAGCAGCATGCATTGCAAAACTTTCCAACTTTTCCCTCTTCATTAGATACCTCAGTGGTTTCACAGTGATAGAACTCACCTTTTTTCCTACATGCCACCGAGTTGCTGTGTAAAAGATGTTTTATATTTTACAGTTTGGTTGAGGGGATAAGACTTAGATGGGTGAAGAAATCATGGAACCTCTCAATTTTGCATTCTGAGTAATTACAGGACTGCCTTAGGTAAAAACATATTTTATGTGACCTGTCCGTGAAGATGGGAGTTAAGAAGAAGGCAAGGGCAATATGACTTCCCACGTACACACAGTAGGCAGTTAGAGAAAGCAGGGGCTGACTCTGAGCTCTGCGAATTCCGCACACAGTATTTTAGAAAATATATATGTTTCTGGAGAGAAATGCCCTCATACTTAAAATAGTAGAGGCAGTTAGGAGCTGAGATCAGTGCTTTGAAGTATCATTACCAACATCATCAGAATCGACAATAGCAGACATTCTTTAGTGAGGTCCACAGTCTTGCGCTGTGTTAACACTCTCCCGTCACTTCAGTCTTCTGCTCCTATTATCCCTGACTTTGGGACCCAGCATTGCACCCAGTGACAGTCAAGATTCAATACTTACTGACTGTCAGGAGTTAATCTATAGTGTTTACTCTTTGTCTCATTCATCCCCAAAGTGGAGCCCTCTGTGACTCGATTCTCTTCCTTACTGATTCTGACCTCCCTTACAACAGGCTTTCTTTCCCTTCCTCTCTGCCTTCTAGGCTCCCTCAACTTACATAAATCCTTGTGTTTTTAGATCTGCTTTTCCCTTCATGATTTCTTCATATAATGAACATGGCTATCTCTATATAGCCTTCTTATGTATCTTTTCCTGTGGATGTGGGTGTGGCTGTGGGCATAATCCTTTCTGGAAGCTTGGCTCCCTGAGTTGGTTTTTCTAGATGGTCTTTCTTTGTTAAACATATCTGCTTCTTTGAACTTTGTCGCGTATGTCAGTTTATCACTTCGCCTGCTTCAGAGTAAATCTCTGGACATTGCTGCCAGCCAGGCTCATGGTGTATCCTTCACCCACCTCTCTCATTTTCGGAGTGATTTCAGTATCCTTATGGGGGTCCTTCCATAACCCTGGCCTCTCAGTTTCTCTGTTTTCATTGACCTCCTCCTTCCCCTCTCTCAGTTTCTTCCATAGGGAACTCATCTCCTGTCTGATGAGGATGATGGTTTGGGAAACATACTTTTATATAGTACTTGACTTTAAAACATGAGTCTATATTAAATTTAAAAACTTAAAGAATAAGACAGTATTCTTTAAGAAAAATATAATTTGATTTAAAATAAAGTAAAAACAATCCCACAGAATTTATTGCCATCTGGTAATAACATAAGGGTAATCAAAGCCATATGAGTAAATGTTTAAGAGCTGTATTTTAATCACGGGACACCTAGAAAACACAAACTGACCTACCTTCTCAGCCATTTCTCACTTCATGAGTCATTTCTAGTTGGAGACACTTTGGAGCAGAGTAATATTATCTCATTTTAGCATGATTGCATCCAGTTGTTTTCTTCACTTTGTTTTAGAATCAATATTTTCTCCATCAACAAATACGAGGTTAATGTACTTGTCAAAACCAATGATACATCCCTCTATCCACATATTCACTTGCTCATAAACCCACACTTGAATCCGAGATCCAATGTGCAAGTATCTGAAGATGAGGTTGATGGGTTCCACGGTTATTTTCTGCACTTCTTGGCCCCAGCGATGGTACGCCGTGGTGGAAGCTGACAAAGAGCAAACTAACCCACACACTACCTTAGAAAGCTACTTCCGAGATCGCTTTCTTACTATTTTTAAGTTGTTTTCTTCTTGATTCAGTGTTCATTTGGTTGCTCTAAACCTTTGACTACTTTCCAGAGTTCTAACAAAGATGATCCTCACAGCTTTTGCTTGCTTTCAATGTTCGTGTGGAGAGATGGGCATTTGGAACCGGATATCCACTATCTGGCTGATGTTACCCTCTCCTTTCATTTTGGTATGGACCCTAGACATCAGAATTGGCTCTGTTTCTTCTTCTTGATGCGAACTTGTCATGTTTTTATCAAGGCTGGATTACAGAGTCTTCATTTAAAAGTGACGGCTAGCTCTATGTAATTGTCAAGATGTTATGAAACTCTAAGCATTTGTTCTTCTATTACTCATTCTGACTAGCTGTGTATATTATCGGTATGATTTAAATTTTGAATCCAGATGTATAAAACTCAGATGTATAAAGCTAAAGAGTAGCTTTAACTTCATTTACTTTTGAAATTGTGATGCTGTAAAATTCTCTATGTTATATGAGCATTGGCACATTATACAGTTTTATAGCAAACATGAAAATCAATATAGAGAGCAGTTGATAACCTTCCTTAAATTTTTCTTGTGCCTCTTTGTAAGCCAACCCCTCCCCACCTCCAGTTCGTGGCAGACACTGACCTCATGTTGTTTGTATAATTTTGCCTTTTCACTTATATAAATGAAATAATAAGATATGTTGCTTTTTTAGTGTGGTGTCTCTTACTTAGAATAACTCATTTGAAATTCATCCATATCGTTATGTGTAACATTAGTTCATTCCATTTTATTGTTAAAAAATATTCTTGTATGGATTTACCAAAGTTTGTTATCCATTCACTATTTGGAGGGAATTAGATTTGTTTCCATGTTTTGGGAACTATTACTAAGGCGACAATAAACATTTGCATGCAGTTTTTTGTATGAATAAGTTTTCATTTATTTTTGGTAAATGCCTAGGATTGGGAGTTCTAGGCCTCATGTTAAGTACATGTTTAATTTTCTAAGAAACTCAAAAACTGTTTTCCTAAATGACTATAAAATTTTGCATTCCATCATCAATGCATAAATGTATTAGGTGCTCATGTTTTTATCAGTACTTGGTAATATCATTTAGTTAGCAGACGTTTGGCCCATAGTTTTGTAAATCCGGTTCAAGATTTGAACCTTGATTCATCTACTGAACCCCCTGCAGCATGACCACTTAGGTTACCAAGGCAAAAAAATTTATTATTGGCATTGTTGTGGATGTATAGTACATCTACAACACAATTAGTTTTTAATGCCTTATATTCTTTTATTTTTAGATTTTATTTATTTATTTTTAGAGAGGGGAAAGGAGGGAGAAAGAGAGGGACAGAAACATCAATGTATGGTTGCCTCTCATGCGCCCCTTACTGGAGACCTGGCCCACAACCCAGGCCTGTGCCCTGACTGGAAATTGAACTGGCAATCTTTTGGTTCACAGCTCGTGTTCAATCCACTGAGCCACACTAGCCAGGGCCACCACACAATTATTGAATCAATAAAACATGATAGTATTTTTATGTATTAATTCTGTAAACCAAAAATAGAAACAAATGTTATGGGCTCTTTGAACCCAGGGACTTTGTCTATGCATGGATGTATTGGACAGGACCAAATTTCAAGGACCTTTTATTATGGGCAAAATGTCTCCCTGTATGTTTTGGACACACTACATGTCCAACAATGTGTCATTTTTGTTTAAGTCATTGTGATAAGCGTGATAAAGCGTTATCTACTTTAATTTCAATTTGCATTTCCCTAATGCCTGATGTTGTTAACATCTTTTCATGCAGTAATATATGCATATATTCTGTTATGAATTGTCTTTTAAAATATTTTACCTAGTTTTTCATTATGTACTGTGTTTTTCATTGATCTTGTGTGTTCTTTAGATATTTTGGATACGCATTGGATTTTTCTGTCAGAAATGTGTGTTTGGCTTATAATTTTATTTTCTAAACATCTTTAAGAAAACGGATGTTCTTTATTTTACCAAGTTACAATTTAATAATTGTTTATGTTAAGAAAATAACTGGGGACCGAAGCTGCAATCCAGGCATGTGCCCTGAGTGAGAATCAAACCTGCAACCTTTGCTTTGCGGGATGATGCACAACTAACTGAGCCACAATGGTTAGGGTTGAAACTGTCTTTTTTAAAACTACCGTGTTGCTAAATTCATAGTATTTCATTAGCTTTCCAGAATTTATTCTTCTTGAATAACTAAAAGTTTGTACCCCTTGACCAGCATTTTCCCATTTCTTCCTCCCTGTAGTTCCTGATAATCACCATTTTACTCTCAGCTTCCATGAGTTTGACTATATTAGATTCCACATATAAGTGAAGTCATATGGTATTTGTCTTTCTCTGTCTGACTTATTTCATTTGGCATAATGTCCTTCAGGTCCATCCTTGTTGTTGAAAATGGTAGGGTATTGCTCTATTTTTAAAGCTTAAAAATATTCTATTGCATGTCTTTTCATGGACATTTAAGTTATTTTCAAATCTTGACTATTATGAATAATGATGTAATAAATATAATGCAGGTATCTCTCTTTGAGATCCCAATTTCATTTCCTTAGGATAAATACCCAGAAGTAAGATTGCTGGGTAGTATGGTAGTTGTGATTACAATACTTGAAATTTATACTTGAAATTTGCTAAGAGGGTAGATCCTAAGTGTTCTCACCATAAGAAATAAGAAGAAGGTGACTGACTGTGTGAGATAATGATATGTTAATTAGATTGATTGTGGTGTTATTTCACTATATATATACATATCAAATAAGTCATACATTTTATGTATATACAATAAAATTATCACAATTTTTATAGCAAAAAAGTCATAGATACAATTTATTTTTGTCTGTCAGGTGAGAGTGTATGAATTTTGCTTTCAAGTTCGAATTAATTTCTACGAATCTTCAGAACTTTACACTGAATATCATGTGTTAAATGCTCCTATACCTCCAAATACAGTACCACTTATTCAACCGTGTTATGTTCAAGCTGTTGGTATGTAATATGAATCATTCAAGTGGTGTGCGTAAACCAAACATTTACACTTCGGGGGTACTGAGGGTAGAGGGGGTCAAATATACGGTGATGGAAGATTTGACATTGGGTGGTGGACACACAATACAATATGCAGATGATGTATTAATAGAATTGTACACTTGAAACCTATATAATTTTATTAACAACTGTCACTCCAATAAATTTAATAATTTTTTAAAGATAAGATTTTTCAGTGGGTATTAATGTCTTCTCTTTTGTATTTTTAAAGATTCCAACAATTTCAACCTTTAATAGAATAGCTATTCTCTTTTTCATGCATGAATGTTATGATATGCAATCTATGTATTTCCTTTATTCCCATAATTCTTCCTTCTATGTTTCTTTTCACTTCTGTACTGCATTGGTCAAACTCTGGTATGGAGATCATTTCATCTTTGTTTATTTTTTTCTTAGCTCAGTATTTCTCATATTTTTATATATTTTTTGTCTCAAGGGTAGTTTTTAAATTTACTTGTAATGTACTTGTTTTACTTGTTTTTACTTGTTTTTTGTATTAATTACCATTAAAATACAAAATTGGGATTTTGTGAATGTGATAAACAAAGATATTCTAAAAAGGTTTAAAATTTAAGTTTTTGTTTTGCTGGGAATATAAAAATAGAAAATAATTATACATTTTATTGTCTTATGTTGAAAACTATATTGAGAATTATCTGTGAGCTTATATCTATTTATAGTTTATCAGTTTATTTACTTTTCCCATAGTATTGCAAGCACCAGTGAAATTATCCAAGAATGAATTTATATTTAATATTGTGCCAAGTACTGTGAATACCATGGAAAATATCAGAAAAACTCAGGTATGTATGGAGAATTGGTACAGTTTACAACTATTTTTCTGATTATAGTTTTTAGTTTATTGAGTTATTGTGAAACATATAAGAAGTCTTTTATTTTTAGAGAACTTGCATATACATATATGTAATTTGTATGCATATATATCTCATATTTCTCAGAAGTATATATATACAGGGTTGGGCAAAAATAGGTTTACAGTTGTTTGAATGAATTCAGTACAATCATGAATAAATAATAATACAAGAATAAACTCTGTCTTTTGCAGACTCACAACTATAAACCTACTTTTACTCCACCCTGTATGTTATATATATAAAACTCATATTTCTCAGAAGTAATTGTCCAAGTATGCCAACACATATAAAGTCATTTATTTTATATATGCATATATTTAATAGGACTATTCAAAATGTATGGAATAGAATTAAATTATGCTT
Source organism: Micronycteris hirsuta (assembly GCA_004026765.1). Lineage (NCBI taxonomy): Eukaryota > Metazoa > Chordata > Mammalia > Chiroptera > Phyllostomidae > Micronycteris > Micronycteris hirsuta. The sequence continues at coordinate 97,196 of PVJI01002587.1, forward strand.
CTCTCCTTGTACAAATGGAAACTATGATTAAAATTGATGTGAAATATGTTCCATATAGATAACAAAATGTGATGCAAGGCAATGATAACAAGTGAAAAATCCAGATATAAAATAAAGTGACTTTTCTGATAATCTACTCTGTTTTTCTTAATAGATATTTTTGCCTCTCTTCTAATTATGAATCTATCTAGAAAAATTAAGGAATGTGCATGAAGGAAGCTTGTGTATACATTGTAGAAATTTGTATTTGTAGTTTTCCTTTTTTGTATTATATATTGCTTTTTCTACAATAAATTTTGAACCTTTATAGCTTGATGAAAAATTATCTGGAGAAAACATTTAACATTGCACCGATGAAATAATAGCTGAGGGTATATGCAATTATAGTTAGAGAACAATAGAAGATCTCTTCTAAAATTAAAGTGTGACTTTTTCAAGCATAAAATGTCACTAAGACTTCCAACAGTAATATAACTTCAAGGATGCCAAAGGCCATGTATGCAGGGCTAGGAAAGAAGAGTAAGTGAACTGAATTGGCTTGAATTCCAGAGCAAAACAATCCCTGTGTAAATGCAAGATTATTTTATATCATTTTCTGTAATTGTAATTTTATTCACTTGGAGTGATAAAATACAATCTAGACCACAGGTGGCAACACAAGGCCCACGGGCCAAATCCCACCCTCCACCTTGTTTTATCCGGCCAGGCACCTTGTTTCTACCCGGTGGCAGCGCCGAGCTCTCGCTTAACCGTTAAGGAGTAGTTACATGTATACGGTCCTAAAGTTACATTCAGGCCCTTTGAAGGCAACCACGAGGCTGATGTGGCCCCCAGTGAACATGAGTTTGACACCCCTGATGTAGACAATGAGAATCTTCTCTTTTGATTGGCAAAGGACTTACATTGGCCCCACAGAGAAGGAACTGTGAGTCTAATACACTACTAGGATTTGGCATGAATGATATTTACAGTCAGAATAAAATATATAATACAGAGAAGTCAAGATGTTTATGTAGCAGAAGTAAAATATGATCATATATAACATTTTATATGTAAAATGAGAAGTATGATACATACAATGTGTATGTGAAGGCTGAGTTGACAGATGGGTTGGGAATGGTAGAAGGAACAGGGGTGAAACCCATCTTACATGAGGGTAATGAAAGGGAATTTTCTAAAGTTGACAGAAAAAGAACTGAAGTTATAAATACACTGTTTAAAGTTGCTGGGTGACTAAAGGAGGAATTAAAACAATACAAATATCTAAAGTTGGGAGGTGGAGATTGGAGTAGAGGTAGTGCAAATGAGCTAAATCCTCATCTATACTAGTAGGTGATCAAGACATGATAACTGAATCTGATAAATCATGAAATAGCCCTGTGGTAGTCAAAATTATGTCCTCCAAATTTGTTTAATTCTTAATCCCCAGAATTTGTGAATACATTACCTTATTTGGCAAAAGATACTTTGCTGATATGTAATGTGATTAAGATTAAGGACCCTGAGCAAGGGAGGTTATCCTAGAATAGCTAGGTGGTCCCAATCGTTTTACTTGAGTGCCTAAAAACAGAGAAGCTTTTTAGGCTGTTAACAGCAGGGGATGCGATGATAGAAGAAGGGCAGAGAAATGAGATGTTGCTGGATTTGAAGATAGTGGAAGGAGGTCACCAGCCAAAGAATGTGTCTGATGTCTAGAAACTGGGAATGGCAAGGAAAGAGATGCTTTCCTAGCACCTCCAGAAAGTGTCCTAGTTTTTTTTTCTAACACCTTGATCTTAATCTAGTGATATCTGTTGAATGTCTAACCTACAACACTGTAATATAATTAATTTGTGTTGTTTGAAACCACTGTGTGGTAAGTTGTTATAGCAGCCATTAAAAACCTAAAGTAAGCCATATCCGCATCACAGTTAGAATAAGGTATAACTGCTAGAGAAAACCAAAATCAGAATTGGCTATAATTGGTTGCTTCTGGGAGGCAAAACTGTTGAGGAGAAGAGGTTGAATAGGACAGCTGTTTTTTATAAGCATTTTTGAGCTGTTTGTGTAATATATGCACAACATTATTTTGATAAAATTATAAAGAAAATGATATAACACATACTAAACAAACTAAGCAATGTTTCTCTATAGCTGACTGTATTGGTTGTATTTTTAGCGTAAGATATGGAAAGTGGATAGTATTTTAGAGATTTCATACCATTCCCTTAATTGCAAAATGAGAAAAATGAATCATTCAAATAGCTAGTACAATTTCATGCCCACATTCTGTTTTAGAAGATGTTTTCTTTATAAGGTACAAATGAACTTTGTTATATAGCAGACATACATTACAGCTAAATGTTTGTACTAAGAGACATCCAGAGTAAAATTGACTCATCGTTTAATGTTAAATATTTTAAGAACAGTCATTATTTAGAAAGAAAGGAAGTGCATTATTTTGTCGTGGTTACAATTGCATGGGGCATTCTATATTCTTCGATTTTTAAAGATTATTTATTTATTTTTAGAGAGGGGAAGGGAGGGAGAAAGAGAGGGAGAGAAACATCAATGTGTGGTTGCCTCTTGTGTGCCCCCTACTGGGGACCTGGCCCGCAACGCAGGCATGTGCCCTGACTGGGAATCCAATTGGCGACCTTTCGGTTTGCAGGCTGGCACTCAATCCACTGAGCCACACCAGCCAGGGGTATACTCTTCAAATTTTTGAAGATTAAAGTTAATTTTTAAAAAACTGGTTTAAGGTTTTATTTTAATAGTAATGGAAAGGTGAGTCTGCACACAAGTCATCCCTATAATTCCCAGATTTATCAAAACATTACAAAGATAGTACTGAGAGGTTCTTTTCACAGACCTTTTTGGAACGTTAACGACTTAAATAACCATAGAATATTTTTTAAAACTAAGAAATTAACATTAGTATAATATTATTAACCAAACAACACATTCTATTTGGATTTCAGCAGTTTTTTACTAATGTCCTTTTACCTGCCCATAGTTGAAGCCAGGATTCTATATTTCATTTCGTTTTCTCAGATATATGACAGTCTTGCTAAATTTTTTATGACCTTAACAATTTTAAAGAGTACTGGTCTGGCGTATTTTTCAGAATGTTCTTTTTCTTTTCTTTTTAACTGTTAACTAGTTTGTATGTAACTTGTCTTTGGTGCTGTTGTTGCATCTGCTTTTTTCTTCCATGGACAACATAAAACAACTCTCCCAACTTACATCGCCTAATCTGAAATATGGGTAATCTTTGGAGCAGTCAGTGAATTCATTTCTTGTTTTAAAATCAAGATATAATTCACTTAACATACAATTTGTCATTTTAAAATGTACAGTTCAGTGTTTTTTTTTAAAGGCTTTATTTATTTATTTTCAGATAGAGGAGAAGGGAGGGAGAAAGAACAATGTATGGTTGCCTCTCACATGGCCCTCACTGGGGACCTGGCCCGCAACCCAGGCATGTGCCCCAACTGGGAATCGAACCTGGACCCTCTGGTTCCCAGCCCGTGCTCAATCCACTGAGCTACACACCAGCCGGGCAGTTCAGTGGTTTTTAATACAGGGTCCGGCAGAAGTAACACCTGCTTGAGTGTGATGGGTAGGGTAATAATATGAGTGTAATAATTTATAGTTTTAATTTAAACATTTTACCTAAAATGTCCTGTGGTGTGCTTAAGTGTGATACTGTGATGTCACAGAATGATATACTTATGATTTTGTAATAAAAGATTTTGTAATAAAAAGGGGCATTATTTGTGCTGGACCCTGTATATTCACTACGTTGTGCCACCATCACCACTATCTCATTTCAGAACATTTTCATCACTCCCAAAAGAAACTCCATGCCTCTGAGCTGCTATGTTTTCAATTCTCCTGGATGCATACGTAGAATGGATGTGCTGGGTTATGTGATAATACAATGCTTAAGTTTTTGAGAAACCACCAAAGTATTTTCCCATGAATTTATTTTTGTTATTCACTTACCCTTACACCCTTCATTGTTCAGTTCTCTTACAAATACTCATCCTTCTCTGGTTGGTTGTATCAGTTGAGATGTTCTGGGAGAGATGGGAAGAGGAAGCGAAATGCCTGCCCTCTGGGATGAGGTGCTACTTGAATTAGCAAGCAAAATGGCTGCTTTTTGTTTTGTTCTGTTTGTCTGCAACTCATTGGGAAATATTTATTGAAAGACCCTCATGTTCCCGGAATTGTGGTATGTGTATTGATTTGTGGTTTCTTTGTCTATCCTGCCTTCTCTTTGATAAATGACCACATTCTTGTATTCATCTTCGTGATGATGATGGTGATGATGATGGTGATGATGTCACAGCTTGTTAGATGCATTCCTAGGGCTACATGTTATTTAATGTCATCCTCACAATACACTTTTGAAATGGGTATTTTAAATGCCTTTTAACTTGCCAAGACCAAGGTTTAAGTCAGTGAAGAAACTCCACATAACTGGAGGTTGACAGGACAGCGGGAAGGTGCTGCTATGCTCGGGCCTCCCATCCCTGGGAAAGGTTCATGCATGTCTACTCAAATATGGTTCTTTTGATTCCAGTTTGTCCTACTGCACCAACTTGGTATTCAAAAACCAAGAGTATGCCTGTATCAAATAAAAAGGGAAAAAGAAGAAGGAGTTAGACAAAACCACCATGTCGTTTCAAATTGTGTGCCTAAGAAAATATATGAGGGGCAAAATGAGCACAAAAGCAGCATGCAGTCACCTTCTAAATTCTTTAACATTTAAATGTAATATTAGGTATGAATTGCATTGGGAATATTATGACTTATTTTCACTTTCATATGACATGTTAATGTTATCCCATGCACATATGCATCAGAAACCTAGAAAAAAGTACACTGAGAATAATCGGCTTTTAGATCCCCAAGATAAAAAGTCATTCCTCTCCTGGATTCATCACTGTTGTAGCTTTTCAAATGTGGAAACTGTGTTGAGCCTCACTGGATTTTCCTTGCTGCTTTTGGTGCCAAGGGAAATCCCTCATTGCTTGGGCAACAGTGGTATGCGCTGTAATAGCATTTCCTTAAATGAAAGCGTGGCCACTGGGAGCACAGCACCACACAGCTCTACTTTATGAGATATTGAAGGTTTTCAAAAAATGCTTATAGGCCCTGGCTGGTGTAGCTCAGTGGATTGAGCGCGGGCTGGGAGCCAAAGGGTCCCGGTTCGATTCCCCGTCAGGGCACATGCCTGGGTTGCGGGCCGGGTCCCCAGTGGGGGCCATGTGAGGAGCAACCATACATTGCTGTTTCCCTCTCTGTCTCCCTCCCTCCCCTTCTCTGTAAAAATAAATAAAAAAATCTTTAAAAAATGCTTATAGATTTTAATACTATTATAGGAGTTTTACAAAGATATATCTTGTCAATGCAATTTACAAGGTAAGAAATAGGCAATAGGTAAAGAAAAGTTTGTTCAACCTCTAAGTTATCAAAAATGTAAACTTAAATGAGATAAAAGTTCTATTTATTTATTACTAAACAAGTGTATGCACACGGTACAAAATTCTAGAATACAAATACTGGTACAGTCACTACGGAAAACAGTTTGTAGGCTCCTAAAATTGCTTGACTTTGTGCATAGGCCCATCAAGTTTGTGTGGTAATGCCAACTAAATGTGATATTACACAGTGCTCCTTTTATGTTTTGTGTATTAACAGAAGTTTTCCTTACGTAATTTGTCAAAAAGAAACGTGGACTGGGCTTTTGATATTAGTAAAAGTGGCAAACTTTTCAAAGATGGCATATTCACATTTAGTGAACTGAGTGGGACTCTGCAACCGTATGAACAGTATGATGTTTCCATAACATTTTGTCCAGGTAAGTAGTTTTTCCTGTATTTGTTGATATTTCAGTTTATCTTTCACAGATTGTTTCATTATATATACAAAAGTTTAACTTATTTGTTACATGTTTTTAAAACAGTTTTAAGAAGTTTCTTACCACAATTTTGAGGTAACCACCCTTAGTAAATGGCTTCTGTGGTATTCATGCCATTGTAATCCTTCTCACATCAAACAGGGCTGGTATATAACTCGTGGGATATTATGGATGTGACGGTGTGGGCCTTCCAAGGCTGGGTCAGAAAAGGCATTGCGTCTTTTGGCCTATACTCTTGGATTTCTTGCTTTGGGGGAAGCTGACCGGCATCTCTATTTATCTATATTTCCACTTCAATTCTGGTGTTTTTTTTTTAAATTACAGTAATTTTATTATATCTTTTCATAATTGGTATGACAAATTTTCTCATTAAATATCTATTACAAAAATTCATGGCAATTCTTACACATTTACTTTTCAACATGGACTATAGTCTGTTTTTTTCTCCAGTTTCTAGAAAAAGGCACATAATTGAGTTTTTCACTTTAAAGAATAGCATTTTTTTTCAGTAATTAAAGTTTTATTTTATATGTACCTTTATTGCTAATGAGTTTTTTTCCATTATTCTTTTAAATTAATTATCACTGTACAAAAGGAATATATTTATATTTTATCTGGCACTTCCATACTGAACTTCTCTGGTTAAATATGGAAGTTTTTCAGATACTATTCTACATTCTTTTCTAAGTAAAAACTTTATAACATAAAATCATGGTAAGTAATAATCTCCTTATTTATAATATTTATAACTCTCCTCTTCCCCCCTCCTCCTACTACATATTCTACCCTGAATCTGTTAATGCATTATTATAACAATACAACATTACAATTATATTAAACATTACATATGTTTAATATATATTACATTTATATTAAAATTATATTACAGTTATTACTATAATCTGTCTGAATGTGTTTTTTTAAAGTTATTTATTTTTAGAGAGAGGGGAAGAGAGGGAGAGAAACGTCAATGTGTGGTTGCCTCTTGCACATCCCCCACCAGGGACCTGGCTCACAACCCAGGCATGTTTCCCTGACTGGGAATCGAACTAGTGACTATTTGGTTTGCAGGATGGCACTCAAACCACTGAACCACACCAGCCAGGGTTGACTGTGTTATTATAATGGCAGTTTGTTAAAATTTTTTTGATTTTAATAGTTTTGCTTTGTATGTCATGAAAGGTTTGTCTGATGTGTCTTTTATAAATAAGTATATGCATTTAAAACAGTTTTTTCCTACAAAATGCTTTTTTCTTAAATGCTGTTTATGTGATACATTACCATTTTTTCTTCCTTTTTCTGTCTGCTGAAATATCACTGTATTTTCAATCTGCATCTTATAAATTTAGAATGAGTGTTGTAAACCAAAGGACCTTGCTTTTCTTTTTGAGCAAGACAGAAATGTAATTTTTAGGAGGGGAATTGAACTTATTTATATTTCATGTTATAATATATATTTGTTCATTTTATTCAATTTTATTTATATTTTCCTTTTTTAAATTACATGTATTGATCAAGTTTTTGTTTTCCATACTATACCTCCTATTTTTATTCTATATGTGATTATATTTCAACCTCTAAAAATATCTATTTCAAAATATATTTTCTATCAGCTCTAAGACAAAATGGTATCAATGAACTTACAAAGTAAAAATCATAATATGCTTTCTGCTTTCAATATTTTCTTTCTACTTTCGAGAATTTGCTGAAATAATTTGGAATTTTATTTCCTGCTAGTGTGTTTTGTAAAATCATACAGTGTACTTCCTCTTGTGATTGGCTTTTTTTAAACTGATAAGAACAGATACTACACTTGATCTTAGCCAAAAGGCTGAGAAGCGATGATTGGCTTTTTTTAAATAGCATAATAGTTTCCAGGTTCATCCATGTTGTAGCGTGAATCAGTATTTCCTTCCTTTTGATAGCTAAATAATTGTATGGCTATTTCGCATATTGTCTATTCATAGACATTCAGTGTCCATTCAGTTAACGGGCATTTAGATTGCTTCTACCTTTTGTCTCTTATGAATAACACAGTTGTGAACATTCATGTATAGTTTTGTGTGGACACATTTTCACTTATTTGGGCACATATCATGGAGTGGCATTGTTGAGTCATAGGATAATTTGATATTTGACATTTTAAGAAACTGCCAAACTGTTGTATAAAGCAATTGTAACAGTTTAAAATTCCACCAGCAATGATTGATTTTTAACAATTATTGCCTTTGTTGTTATTGCTTTCACGGAAGAGTGGATTTTCAGAGGTCCCTGTTGCACTGTTCCCTCCAACATCACCTGAACATGTTTAACATGCATTTCTCTTACTTTACGTATTTGAATATTTGGTCCTTATCTTCCTTGTTAGAAACTAAAGCATTTGTTTTTCTCTAAAATATCTTTTTATTTATTTACTTTAAGATTATTTATTTATTTATTTTTTACAGAGAGGGGAAGGGAGGGAGAAAGAGAGGGAAAGAAACATCAATGTGCAGTTGCCTCTTGTGTGCCCCCTACTGGGGACCTGGCCCACAACCCAGGCATGTGCCCTGACTGGGAATTGAACTGGCAACCATTTGGTTCATACTCTGGTGCTCAGTCCACTGAGGCACACCAGCCAGGGCTAAAATATCTTTTTAAAAATCATGGGCTGAAAGATCTGTGACTAGTAAGAAGGTTGAATCAGCAACTAAAATTTCTCAACAAAGAATAGCCCAGGACCAGATGGCTTCACTGGAGAATTCAACCAAGTCTTCAAAGAAGTAATAATAATGCTTCTCAAATTCTCCTAAAAAATGAAGAGGAGGAGGGAACACTTTCAAATTCATTTTATAAGGATAGCATTACCTTGGTACCAAAGCTGAACAAAGACACAATATGCAAATAAACTAAGGCCAAAATCCTCAACAAAATACTAGCAAACCAAAAAATTAAAAATTAATTCATTAATTGAAAATGCTAGTAGCAAACTGAATTCAACAGCACATTAAAGGACTGGGTAAAACCTGTTATACTGGTTGCTGAGCAGGGCTGCCTTATACTTTGAGGGCTTTGAAGAGTTTTAGTGAGGTGGCTTTCACTTTTCACTCAGCTGTTACTGTCTTTTCCTTGGAGGCTGGGATGTGATATTATATGAGACTCAGAATGGCCTCTAAGTAATTCTCCGATTCCTTCTGAATCTGAATCACTGTTCTTTACTGTAATTTGTGTGCCTAGACTCTCTTCCCCCTTATATAAGCTTGTTTTTGTTCTCATGTAAATAACCTCAGTGTTTCCCAAGCCTGACACCCAGGGTGCACATTCCTTAGAAAATTCTCAGCGTGAGGATCCTTGCTGCATAAAAACACAGACTCTTCTTGGTAATGAGCTACAGGTAGTGAGAGTATTGACAGCTAGCTTCATAGGCAGACCGGAACAAAGGAGCAGCAGGAAGGTGCTTGAAAAAAAAAATCAACTATGAAGATTTTTTTTCTGTTTTCAAGAAAGTCTGTGTTGGTATCTGTCTCTAATTTAAAGCATATGCTTATTTAGTTATAGCATGTTAGTTTGTATACCAAATGCCACCTCCAAACTACTTTTCTGTTTAAAAGGTATTATGGTAACTTATCTGTTATTCTTCCTAATTATTCTTGCTTATGAATCAACATTAGAATTACATCCTGTTGTTTTTGCTGTTTGGGCCCATCCAGATTCTCTGGGCATTTCTATCTGTTTCTCAGTTGTGGGTGTTGCCTCCTGATAGCTTCTGTCTGTCCCCTTGGCTGAAGGAAGAACATGTCTCATGCAGAGATGCCTAGGAGTTTAAACTTCACCACCAGCACTACCTCAAGTGGCCCAACCCAGTCCCTCCTGTGGGCCACTCTCTTTGGCGAAGTCACATCCCAGACTCTAAAACCACAGCTTTTCATAGCTCCTTGCCCCGCCCTGTTCTGCTTCCCCCTTTACCTGCAGGCCCCCTGAGAGCACAGCCTCAGTAGAGCACTTGCATTAGAATTTTTAGGACAGTATTCTGCATGCAGCAAATCTATAAAATACCTATGTCTTGCTATGTGATCAGTAGAAAAGGCAGGATAAGAACCTATTCTAGCTTTTAAGGTTTTTAGAGTTCCTTGAGCTATGTCTTTTCTCTCTCAATGATATTCTGTTAGCACTGTGTTGCGTTAAGTTGATGTCTTACTTATGTCTTAGCATGGCATTGTATAATTGCTTTAGTTTGATGTGTGAGGAAAAGTACAAAGGATGCTGTGATTAGTAGGCTTAAAATAAATCTTTCAGCCCTGGCTGGTGTGGCTCAGTGGATTGAGTGCTGGCCTGCAAACCAAAAGTTTGCTGGTTTGATTCCCAGTCAGGGCACATGCCTGGGGTGCGGGCAAGGTCTCTTGTGCATTGGTGTTTCTCTACCTCTCTCCCTCTGTTCCTCTCTCTTTAAAAATAAATAAATAAATAAATAAATAAATAAATAAATAAATAAATAAAATCTGTAAAAAATAGTAAGTATATATTTTAAAATAATTAGGTTTCATTATATATTTCTGTATATTTCTTGTTTCTACTGTGTCTAGTCCTGAAAGCAATTGCTAGTTCAGCTCACTGTTTGTATTTCCATACAGAGCTTCTCCTTTATATCCCTATCAACATTTATAGCCAGATGAATCGGACTGGACAATCTAGAAGGAAATTAAAAAACACTTCCATTTGACTTTTCTTTTAGTATGGAGCTGAGACCAGATCCAGGGTTCAAATCCGTTTTTGTCAAATCCAGGGTTCCCTCCTTAGGATCCCGATGTAATTGTTAAAAATTAGTTAAACATGCCGTTAACACATTTATACAATTTACATCTCTGATGAGAAAGAAGGCATACATGCATTTTAAACAAAGTACCATTGAATCCCCAATAGTGTTAGGCTACGCAACAAAGCCCCTTTCCTATATGACCCCAGAAACCTTTAACTGGTCAGAACAAAATAATCTCAAAATAGCCCATTCAAAATTCAGAATTTAATAAGTCTTAAAACCTTGCCTAACTCCAAAATTAATGTTGTTTTTCTCCCAGATAATTTTAAGTGTCAGATTTATTCAATGAAACTATCTTTACTTTATATATTTATAATGCTTTAAATCAGTGGTCCCCAACCCCCAGGCCACACAGCAGGAGGTGAGCACAGGGGAGCCAGCGAAGCTTCATCTGTATTTACAGCAGCTCCCAATGCTGCATTACCGCCTGAGCTCTGCCTCTTATCAGATCAGAGGCAGCATTAGATTCTCATAGGAGTGCGAACCCTGCTGTCAGCTGAGCATTCGAGGGATCTAGGTTGCGCACTCTTTATGAGGATCTAATGACTGATGATCTGAGGAGGAGCTGAGGCAGTGATGCTAGTGCTGGGGAGCGGCTGCAAATACAGATTATCATTAGCAGAGAGGTTTGACTGCACAGAGGCCATCATAAATCAATTGCTTGCAGACTCGTGTCAAAACCCTGTCAGTGAGTGGCAAGGGACAATTAAGCTGCAACTGGTGGCAGGCTATAAAGCCATCTACCTACCTCCCCCCAGTCCATGGAAAAATTATCTTCCACGAAACCAGTCCCTGCTGCCAAATAGGTTGGGGACTGCTGCTTCAAATATATAAATTGTTATACTTATTTTATCAGATCAAGTTGCAGATATAATCTCTTATATTTTCACATCTGCCATTATTAGTAGGAAGTCCCTGTTCCCTACCCTCTCCAGCCAGCTCCCATTTTCCAAGGATGTCAGACTATTTGAACATGTACAGGGCTTTTTTAAAACAAGTAAAGGCATCCAGTACAGTGAAAAGTAGTAGATCTGATCAATTCAATGAATCCATTGCTTCTGTTTGTGGTTCAGAATGATGCCGTATTTGAACATGGCTCTGAGTCATCAAGAACACTCTGATCCTCTGTCCTGGTGATACTCTTAATGGCCCTGATCCCTGCCACGTCCCCCTGGTGTCCAGTTCTTGAATTGTAAGATGATGCATTGAATTCATACTCACCAGATCACAATTTCCTCCTTTGAGACACTGTATTTAGGGGTTTGGTTCAAAAGGGCACTGGCAACTTGCTGTGACAGAACCTGTCCTCCAGGACTGGCCTGCAGCCTCCTAGGCTGATCCCTTTTCTCCCACACAGAGTGCCCTTCCTCTAGTGAGTTGCCACACGGGGATCTCCTATTTTCCTGCCAGGTGAAATTAGCCAGTAGACCCTGGCAACCTTTCATTAACTCAAATATCTGGGAGAAAGCACATTCCTTTCCTCTCAGCTTATAACAATGATCCGATCTCATTTTCGTACTGCATGTACTAAAGGGATGGGTAGCTCCTATTAAGGCACAGAAAACAATCAGAAAAGAAGTCCCGTGGTACTGTTTCCTCAGGGATATGTGTTCGCCCTTAATAATGAAAATCTACTGTAAGGTGACTTGTTCTATTCTTAGACATAGTGCATTTTGAAAGATTTTTATTTCAACGACTCCTCATTACATACATGTCTTAAGTTCCTTGGCAGGATGAATCCAGTTTCTGGGGAATCGATTCTGCTTCACTGAGCTGTAACTTCATAGTACATTTTAATATTTAGTAAGGTTTAAACTATGTAATTATTTTTTCGTGTGAACTAATCTAAAATACTTAAATTTTTTTCATTAGATCATCCTACAAAATACACAGCTGATATTCCTGTACGTTTAAATAATAACCCAACTTGTTATCAAGTGATTCACCTGACTGGGGAGATAAAATCGCCGAAGTTATTGTTTGACCCTCCGTATGTATTTTTCACCTCTGTTCCTTTGGAAGTAGCATCTGTGAGGAATGTCAAGATTTTACCTCAAAATTATTACAGGTAAATGCTTAATGTAAATTTACCATATTTTCTTTATGTGTTTTTTGTTTGTAGTTATGTAAGTCATGAGCAATGTCTGACTTGTTTCCATAGTTGGAACAAATTGTTAAAATATTTAACCTCATTTAAATTAAAAATACAAAAAACCCATGTAGTTACCTCACAAAGTCATTTAATATTTTTGTAAAAATGTTTGTTAATTTGTCTCTTTTTGGTATAAGAAGCAAACTTAAAAATTCAGGGTGTTATTTTCTATTGCTGTGTGACAAGTTACCACAAACTTAGTGCCTTAAAACATGAGTTTGTTATTTCAGAGTTTCTTTGGGTCAGGATTCAGTTTTGTACACTGCCCAAGGTGTCAGCAGGCAGAGATCAGAGGGTGGGCTGTAGCTACAGTCCCATCTGAAGCTCAGTCTTCCTCCGAGCTCCCTGGTTGTTGGCAGAATTTATCCTTGAAATTGTAGGACTAAGACACCATTTTCTTGCTGGCTATGAGCCGGGACCACGCTCAGCTGTTAGAGGACACTTTCGAGTCCTAGCCATGTGGTTCTTCCTCACAATGTGGTATGTTATTCATTCAAAGCCCAAAGTACACCATCTCTTGAAGTCTCTGTCTCTGACCTCTAAACCTTTTAAGATCTCATCTGATTAATTCTAATCCACCCAAATGCATTTGACTAGAGACCTTCATTACGTATGATAAGTCCCTGAATCATTGCCACACAACTTTATCATCAAAGTGATATTGAAACCAGAAAAGCCAGCATTCCTGCTGCCTGTCACATACCAGACCCAATAAGCAGAGACAGGGGTCCAATCTTTAAGGGCACTTTATTCAGATGGCCAGTGATCTGAGAAGATGGTGGGTTTGTTACATTTCCTTTCAAGCCAGCCTTTTTATAACAGAGAACAAAGTACAGTGAGGGGTTTTGAAATTCAGGGAAAATTAGATTTAAAAAAACTGCAACATTCTTGCCCTGGGCAGTTAGCTGTTCCCATGGGCAGGAGGTAGGTCGTCTGTCTCTCCCTGGAACACAATGGCGGGATGCCTCCGCTTGTCCCCAGGTGGTAGTCTTTAGCGGTACCCCAGGAGGTCGGCTGTCTCTCCAGGGAGCCAGGACGGGCCTTATCTGTAGTTTCTGAAACAAAAGCTTTAACATATGCATTACTTACCAGGCTTATAACTATTTACCTTAAACTAAAATTTTCCAACTCCTGAGTCCCCTATCATAATGAGTGCTTACTTATGCCATCTAGCTTGGCCTAAGTGCCACTTCATGAGAGAATATAGTTAAACTTTAACTTCATAACTTTAGGATTTGTTCTTCTTTCAAGATCTCTATCTTATAAGTATATACTAACTTTGGTTGCTTAAACAGGAAATAAAAGTGGTTTAAATTATTTTGTGCCAAAACCTATTTCTTATCACGAAACATTGTCTCATATATTAATTAATATTTTAGTGTTTCAATTTTTGGATTAATATATAAAGATATCAGTTTAAAAATGACCTCAAGTCAAAAGCCGAGTCTTGCGAATATGGTATAATGAGCATGTAAAGGACTGTAGAGATGATATAACTCAGTCTTCTCATTATATGTACAATAGAATCAGCAACAGTAATGACTTATCCAATGACACTTAGATAATTAGCGACAGAATAGGATTCAAACCTGATGTAAACAGTAAATTACTTTTTCAAGTTTTATCCAGTTAACCATATTGGTTTAACTAACTCAAGTTGAGAGCTTTCTTTGCTTTTTCTCTTTAATTAGCTGAATAATCTTTATTCTAACTAAAATATTGTGGAATTATGATTCCCATTTGATAACACTTCTTATTTGCTATAGGAGCCTACACGTGCAATAAAATAAAACAAAGTAATATGGTTAAATATTTATAGACCACTAAAAGTTATCAAATATTAATTAGATCTAACAGTGAGTACTACATACTGTATTCAAAATTATAAACATTTTAGATTAACCTGATATTTTAAAGGTATACAGTGAAATATGTGAACATTAAGTGAAATTTTTTAGCAGTGATGATTGAAAAATATTCATTGTGTATATATAAAAATACAGTGCTTAAGAATATCCATTTTTAAAAAGAAATTGTGTATATATTCATTTGTTAATATTATTTAATCTACATGTGATAAAGCTGAGTTAGTAAAGTAAATTTCTGTCAGGATATAATTAAGGGCAGCACAATTTATCTCATGGCTGTGGTTAAAGACACATTGTACTTAATCAGGTGTTTAACCAACTTTTTTTAGTCTTTAGAGGGCAAAAGGAACTTTTGATCATCTTATGTGGTTCTTCATTAAAGTAAATATATTATCAATCTTATATTGTAACCAGAAAATAAGATATGATACAACAATATCTTTAATAATCAGGTATGTAATTATAACTATTGGTTATTTTAATTTTTCTAATGATCAAAAAAATGGAGAAAATGCATTTAAAGCCAATTCCTTGCACACATTGAGCTAAAATTTGTTGTTTTTAAATTTTCAACAGAGATGCAATTTTAAGTGTCACGGTTCCCCCAATATTCCTTGATGATGAGGAGGAGGATGATGAGGAGGAGGGGCATAACTCCCTTTATGTGCATTTTCCCGAAGGCAAAGCCATCAAAGGCTCTCCCAGTGGAATCAACACTGGGCTCACCTGCCAAATCAGCTTCCAGGCGTCTAAACCTGTGTCCTTTTTCACCAATATTGTTTTCAGTGACAACGGAGGTAACGGGTAAGATATTTAATGGCACATTCTTTTCTTTATTGACAGTGAAGATAAAAAAGGGTTATTCTGCACTATTCTACACTATTGTAAAATGTTAAAAGAGAGACATCTAAAATAATGACTTTGGACATAAAGATATTTTAAAAGTTCCAAATACAACGTTGTTCTCATTAGAAACATCATAATAGTGGTCACCAGCCTCCTGTCTGGAACTAGGCTCTGTGGGTTTGAATCCTGCCTTTGATAACTTTGGTGAAGTTACTGAATCTTCTCTGGCTCTCAGTTTCCTCATCTATAAGGTGGGGATAGCTGATCTCATCTGTAATTGTGAGAAATTCTTTGAGTTAAGACTTACTGAGTAATTCTCAGGAATTGGCAAAAAGGAAATGCTAAATACGTGCTAAATGGACATGAAAAACGTCAGCATAACAAATTTCTAAAATATGATTGGTACATGCTGCTTTAGCGGACTCAGAGAAATTCAGGTGCAACTTGGTGAAATCATGTTTTTGAATTTCTTACCTTTGAGGACCAGAAATCCCACTTTTACATTATACCCTGAGATCATTTGACTTACCAAGTGATAGGAGTCTAATGTGTGCAGCAATAAAGTTTGTTTAAAATGTTTATACTGAGAAGTAGTATTAGAGTGAATTTTGCACTAAATTAGTGTCAGTATGTTTACTCTATGTGACAATTTATTCACTTTTACTGGGATTATTACTGTATTATAATATATAGGATATTAGTATATTAGATAGTATATATACTGATAATAGTAATAATGTATATTATAGTGTATAATATATTATTACATTATATAATACATCAGTCAAAGGATTGATGGATGTGTTAGGGATCAGAAGGGAGAGAACCAGATGTTGTGCCCGAGGTGGAGTGTGGCTGTACCCAGAACACAGTGCATGGAGTTCTCCTGAGCGCCAGCTTCCATGTCTCTTTCTTGCACACATTGATAGACAAAATCTTCTAAGTTACACCTCTCAGATGCCCAGTTTTCTCTTTTGATGCTAATAGTCCATCTTCTGTTGACCTTAAAAAAAATAATGACATTGCTTTGGGGTTTTGTCAAGCACTGGGCTCCGTGACTCTGCCCTGGGAAGCATGTGCCTGTACATTACTGACCTTGTTCATAACAGTTTAATTTGGCTTTGCTATACTCCTTACATTCACACTTTGCCCAAAGCACTATGTAAGGGGTACCTTGGAGCTCACCAGTACAAATCCATGAATGTCTTCAAGCTGGTGGAGGCTAGGACCACATTAACAGGGTGGGAAGGAAATAGCTCCACCCAATACTGCATGAGCTAGATGGCTTCTGAGGCAAAGGTGTAACTGCCTCTCTGAGGGGCATTAACAGACTTCACTGTGCCCTGGAGGTCTGGTCAGCCAATGGGATGGTATGGAGACCTGGAAACAGTTTCCAGGAGAAGGAGGTTTATTTGTTTTTATTTTAAAGATTGTATTTATTTAGTTTTAGAGAGAGGGGGAGGGAGGGAGAAAGAGAAGGAGAGAAACATCAGTGTATGGTTGCCTTTTGAGCACCCCCTACTGGGGACCTGGCCTGCAACCCAGGCACATGCCCTGACTGGGAATTGAACAGGCAGCCCTTTGGTTCGCAAGCCAGCGCTCAATCCGCTGAGCTACACCAGCCAGAGTGAGTTCTATATTTGATGATTTTCTTGTCTCTGTTGTTTTATTTTTCCTTTTAGTCTCAAGACTTGTTTGCTCTTTACCTGAATTTCCCCCTTCCCCCATTTTACCTCACTTACCACTAAACTCCATTTCAACCCTGAGCAGGTTTGGGATAAAGTAGAGCTGTTGGAACAAATGTAGAGACTTTGAAAATCATCGATGGGCTACAAAAGACTTTTTCTATGTACCCAGATGAAAAAGGCAACAAATCATAAGCACTCTCTGGAACCGTAATACTGGCAAATTCTTTTACTGCAGCCTTGTTAGCTGCTTACTGAGTTTCCCATAGTGTGTATAATCAGATCTTCCTTCTCCTCTCAACGGCCCAAAGCTGCCTTTGCCTTTCTCTTTCTGGGCATTCCACCTCTGATCCCCTTGAGATAAACGTGGTCTTTCAGCAAGAAATTCCTCAAGAGCTTCCTTTTACCTTAAAAGTTCTTTTTGGAGTCAGTTGGACGCTGTCATTGATTTTCATCTGTTTTTATTTAGCGTAGGTAATCCTTGTGTGCTCTGCCCAAGATTTTCAGTAAGCAAAGATAAAATAGAAAGGGACTCTTCATTGATGGAGGTCAGTGCAGTAGGGAAGGTAGATTTTAAGCAAGTTTTTTATATACTCTTTGGTGCCAATAGAACAAATACAAAATGCAACACAAAAAGAATTACTGATAATGTCCTTGGATGGCTGGGATGGCTGAGTAAAATCTCAAAGAACAAATGATGCTTGCTAGTGTTTATCCTAAACTGAAGCCTTTTATTTTTTTTGCTTCTCGTTTGTCCATATGGAAGTGCATGTGTTCAGTAAAAATAAAAGTTATTCATTCATTCTTTGCTTTCTTTTTTTAATACACAGTGTCTGGCAGAAATAACACCTGCTTGAGTGTGGTTGATAGGGGGATAATATGGATGTGATAATTTATAGCTTTAATTTGAACATTTCCCCTAAAATGTCCTGCAGTGTGCTTGTCACAGAATGGCATGCCTATGATTTTGTAATACAAGATTTTGTAATAAAAAAGGGGCATTGTTTGTGCCAGACCCTGTATAAGAACATTTCATACTGAAGCTTTCCTTGGGCACTGTCGTGCTTGCCTTTTAATTTTGTTTCCTTCTTTGGACTTTGTCATGTTTGAATTGGCTGAACTGGCCCGACACTGTAAATTATAGCCGCTATTGTACCTGCTAATATGTCTGCTGCCATTAATAATGGTCCCTTCCACACTCATGTGCCTGCTGCCCAGAGGTTGCACACCTTGCTTGTCATTTCCCCAAATTCCCCCAAAATCTGGGGATGGAGGTTGTATATATCTATGGGAGGGTCGATGATGTGGGCAGATGGCTGCAAGTGGTAAAAAAAAATGCACGAGGTCTGGGGGCTGCAGCCGCCTCATGTTAGCAAACTATTTTTGGTGTTTTGGGTTTGATGGTTACGGGCAGGGTGGAAATGAGAGATGACCCTGAAAAGGCAGCAGTAGCAGATGATAACAGTCTTGCACACTCTACTTTGCTGTCCATGAGTGGGACATAGGAGGAGAACCAGGGTTGCTTATGGAAATCATAGCTTGGATAAATAGAGGAGACAGGAGGTCAACAGCTATTAATTAGCGCAGGTCATGTCCTCGTTCTAGTCTAGGGATCATAGAATGCACACAACAACCTGGAAGGTGGATGTTTCTAGATCTCCATCGCTGTTTTACAGAAGAGAAATCTGAGGCCCACAGTGTGATATAGCTTGTCCAAGTTCACTCAGAGATGTGAAGAGGAGGAGCCAGGAGTTTGAACTGAATTTTTGTTTCCAAAGATTATGCTCTTAGTTACTTTGTTTTAACACCACTTAGATTTGTTTAAAATCATTTGGGATTACTTATTGTAGGAACACTTTTTTGAGAGTAATACTGTCAGATGTCATATGAAAACTTTCCACAGAATAAGAAAGAGATGGTGTGTTATCCTTTTCTCCTGCTCCTTTACATGTCTGTCTGTCTGTCTGTCTTTCTCTCAACACGCATACATACATACATTAGTGAAGATTCTGTGTTTACTTCATAGTAATGATAATAATTAAAGTCTACCCAGTAAAAACTGGAATATTATTTATATGTTTTTATTGATGCATTCATTTATTGATGAGGCAAAAACTCATAAGTTATCTCCATGGTTAGAACATAAATAAGTGAGTATTTGCAATTTCACTGAAAGAGTCTGTGTTGCAACTACCACCAGTCAAATCTACAGAAGATGATTTTTTACTTAAAAATAAATGTATTTTATATGGATACTTATAAGATATCGTACAACTCATTTAGATGTTTTTGCAGAAGGCTTTAAATCAAAGTATTAAATCAAAATCCAGTATCAAAACAACTGCTGCCCTGGCTGGTGTAGCTCAGTGGATTGAGTGCAGGCTGCGAACCAAAGGGTCGCCAGTTCGATTCCCAGTCAGGGCACATGCCTGGGTTGCAGGCCAGGTCCCCAGTAGGGAGCATGTGAGAGGCAACCACACACTGCTGTTTCTCTACCTCTCTGTCTCCTTCCCTTCCCCTCTCTCTAAAAAAAAAATAAAAATAAAATCTTAAAAAAAAGCTGCTAAGGAGCTTTTTTAAAATTATACATTTCACATCAATAAAATTTCAAAGTAGAAGATGCATATTTCTTATAAGAATTGAATATATTCCTACAAAAAATTTAAGAAGTATGTGCTTATTATTGAAACAAAATATATTTTAATTTAGAAGTTTATGGTTTTATGAAGGATTTTTTCCTGTTTATAAAATAGTTTAAATGATATTAAGAATGTTTTTTGAGGGAGTCAAGGAATACAATAGTAAAATATAATTCCTCTAATTGCTGCTTTATGAATCAGCCTCTACTCTAGGTTAAATTATCATCTTATGTCCTCACCGATTCAGCGTTTTGAAAATATTTTAAAAGATTTTCATTTATTTTATTTTCAGACAGACGGGAAAGGAGGGGGAAAGAGAGGGAGAGAAACATCAATGAGTAGTTACTTCTTGCGTCCCCCCTACTGGGGACCAGGCCCACAACCCAGGCATGTGCCCTCGCTGGGAATCGAACCAGCGACCCTTTGGTTCTCAGGCCGACACTCAATCCACTGAGCCACACCAGTTCAGCCTTTTTCTTTCTGAAGTCCCTTATTTTTACTTTTGGCATATGAGGTAACAATGTAGGGGTAGGAATTCAGTTGTCATGCTGGTGATATTGCTTTGGGTAATCTCCAAATCATTTATATTATGTTTCAGAGTCAATGCTTGTTTTTATGTTTACAAATGTATATTATCTGGGAATTCACATAGGGATCAAATAGATTAAGAGTTGCCAGAATGTTGTAATTCCTTATTTTGCATCGCGGTTTCCACTCTAGGTTGAGGAGAAGAAAACATCTGGAAGGAACTTGTAATTATGAAAATGAAGTCTTGCCACGTGCTCTTTCTTTATATTCCCTGTCTGACTGATACTTTACCTAGACCTTGCAAAAATGAAAGTTATGGTTCTGGGTGGTCATAGAAATACTAAGAATGCCAAAGACAGCTTAATAATTTCCTGTATTGAACTCCAAACATAGGGTGTTTCCTTTTGTAGAATAATGTTGATTTCAACCTCATGTTTAAGGTAACCTAGAGGTTGAGTTGGCAGTGCCTCAGTGTTAAAACCGCAAACATGAATTGAGTTCATGATCAGAAGTGTGGCGTGACCAGACATACATTTTTTCATCCTCACAAATATTTAACACGGACATTATAACTCAAAACCGACTATAACTTACCTAGGTTTTTAGTAGCCAAATTTAATTTGAATAACTTTAGAGCAAATAAAAAAAATCATCTGTTTTATAAGAGAGCTAATGCAAGTAATTGAAAATTAAAATTTAGGCCAAATGAAAGAAATCTAAATGACTCCTTTATTAAATAGATATGGGGTGCTGCTACTCAGGTATCAGCTGCTTTCTCTTTCAGAGCTGTGGTTCTCGTGGCTGGATCTCAAAATTACCTGGGGAGTTTTAAAAAAAATACGTGTGCTTCAGTCCAATCCATAGACCAGGATATGACTTGTCTGTAGGGTGACCTAGGCATTACACATTTAAAAAGCTCCTTGTTTGATTCAAATGGGAATGCGGAGTTGAGAACCCTGGCTCTAGAACAGTGGTTCTCACACTTTGCCCTGCATAGTATCCACCCGGAGGGCTGGTTACCACAGATTTCAAGCTGCACCTCCTGAGTTTCTGGTTCAGCAAGTCTTCTGTGGGACTTGCAAGTTTGCAAGTCTCACAGTTCCCATTCGATGCTGAGGTTGCTAGTCTGGGCACCGACTTTCAGCTTGTTTGAAAGGCAGAATTTCCACTCCAAGTCCAGATCTAAGGAATCAGCAGGATCTGTATTTTAAACCTGCCACCAGGTGATTCAGGTGCACAGTCAAGTCCGTGAAACACTGCACCTGAGAAAGACTGAATAAGGAGAAATGCCATCAAAATGGATTAGATCAAAGAGTGGAGCACTGCTAGAAATTTGACAGGAAATAACATTGCTACTAGAAAATGGTGTTGCTGTGAGAACCCTTGGACTGGATACCCAACTTTCTTTTAGAGTACATTTGGTTTCGTTTGCTAATATATGATTGAACTTCATCCGGTTAAGAGGGTTACAATTGTGAAGGATAATTCCAAATTTACAGTAGAGGAAATTGAAGTACTACTGTGTTTTTATCTTTTGGACTCTCAGCAGCTATAGAGTGAAAGAGCCTAGATTTGCGATCATGTCCCATTATTTCTATCACATAGCCTTGCTTCTCTTTAACTTTTCAAGTCCTAGGATTTTATTGCTAAAACACGGTTTAGTAAGAGAACTGAGTAAGATTATTTTTAAGTGTTGATATGTAGTATATAATGTACTATGAATAGGAAGATGTTGATGTTTTAATGCTAGTTAAACTACGCATTATGTTCTAAATGAGAGGCCAATTAGAAGTGCCCAGCAAGAACAGTAGAGGGATGTTTGGTGGGTGAGCTTGATCTAAGACCAGGGCTGCTAATTAGCTGGCACACAGTGGTATATCCTTGCCAGCGGATACAGTCTTGAAATATTTCTTTGCTGGTTGGTAACTGTTGCGGGCCGGCCTACACCCGATCCATGAGCACTGATTTGTGGAGGACCGGCTCAAACCCATTTCTTGGCACAGTCAGAATGGGTAGGATGCCCACTGCAGAGCGGGAGGCGACCATGGGCAGTCCCACTAGCCGTCTCACTCTTTGCCTGCTTGTTGGCCATCCCCCAACATGAAAAGGTTAAGTAGAGGAATTAAGCCATTTAGCAAACCAGTAACCTGAACACTAAAAGCAGAAGCAACTGGTAATTGCTAGAGAAGCCATTTACTAAGAAATGTCTTATACAGTCTTTCCAAAGCTAGAAATTTACTACTGAGCAGGAATGTTTATTACTAAGACTAGATAAATAGGGAAGTTAGGAAGCTTTTAGCTGAAAAGAGTAGATTTTAGTAAAAGGTTAAACATAAAGACTAGTTTTACATCTCAGAGAAATCTAGATAGGCCATCTAACTCCTGATGGGTAGCCAAACATCTAAGCCCTGACGAATGTAGTTAATGGTTAAGGATGTCTTTGCCTACGTGACAGTCCCCTTAAATTTCAAAGGTACAAAGAGCAACCTCTGCATACATCTTTAACTCAGAGAGATTTAAGACTTTGAAAATATATGTTTAGCCATTAACTAGGACCTAGAGTTATGTAGTTTAATACTGTTTCCTGGCTAATAGGTAGATTAGCAAACCTCCTTATCATAGCATCCATTTGTTTAAGCCTAGGTGAAAATTGAAGTACTCTTGTATGTCAACTGACCTTTTAGAGCTGTTAATGATTTGTAGTTTTTTCTACTGATTGTAAAAAGAAACCTTTTAAAAATAAAGGAAATTTTGCTGTGGTTGTTCAGGCAGTGGCAGAGAAAAAAGACTCCTGACTGGGCCCCTGCATTCTGAAAAAGAGTGTTGGACTCATCTGATTCATTTGCGCCTTGCCACCCCTCCTCTGGTGTACCCTAAGAAGTGCAGAAAGCTTGTCTTCTGCAGGTAACCAGCTACTGTCCTAAGTACTGAGACCTGGTGCCTGACCGACTGTCTCAAACACACTCCTTCTGGACCTTGAACCTACTCAAGACCTAGTAGCTAAAGGGTGAATGCCTGTCATAGCCAGAGTTCGAAGGATCCTGTACTGTTTTGTTGTGGGTGGGTCTCAGCCTGTATATAGTGATGCTATTGCCTAGAAATGCCTGGGACACTCACCTGGGCTATCACTGCGTGTGGCGAGCCCCTACAGACGTTTCCCCTTTGTTGTGGCTGGACTAGCTCCTTGTGGCTTTTGTTATGATTGCAAGATGCACCTCAAAAATAGCTATGGGGGAACTTGGAAAAATAAGGGTTATTCCTAACAAGTCCAGGAGGGTAAAGGGCGAGCCTGGGCCCTGGGGTCTTGTCTTTATTGGAGTTGAGGGCGGAATGCCTAAGGTTTCAGATATTCACTCTTTACTGGTGAATTTAAAACATAGGAGTGGAAATTAAAGACAGGGAAAGGAAAAGCAAACAGATTTATTGTTTAAAATTGAGAATGTACAGCTCTTAATTATTTCACTCTTTTTCTATATACGGTAGCATTTTATCACCTTGGTTGTGGATTCAAAAATATTTGTGATGCATAGTAAAACTTGTTATGCTTACTGTCATGAAAATAAAAGTATAGTCACTTAAATTAAAATATTACTTTTTAAAAATATTCAGTACAATAAAAAAGGAAATGTGGAATAATTAAAGTGGATTCTAATTATTATGCACTGTTATACTCAGTGCATGATTTGGTACTTGTGTAGGGTACACCTGGCAAGTTGAGGTCTGTGTCTAGTATTTTTAAAAGTAATTTCACCTATAAGTGGAACCTAATTAACAAAACAAATAAGCAAGCAAAATAGAACCAGAGACATGGAAATAAAGAACAAACTGTCAGTGACCAAAGGAGAGGGGGGCGGGGGATGACGGGGAAAATAGGGAAGGGTCATCAAGGAACGTGTATAAAGGCCCCATGGACCAAGTCAAAGGGGAGTAGGATCTAGGGTAGGAGGTGGAGGTTAGTGGGGCGGAGAGAGTGCTGGGGAGAAAATGGAGATAAGTGTACTTGAACAACAATAAAAAAAATGTTTTTTGGCATACTTCTTCTTAGACACCCTACTGTTTTTGAAAGAGTAGGAACCTGCATCATGTAAGGGAGACTAGCAGGCCATGAATTAGACCCAGGGTCCAACCATGTTGAGTGCTAATGCATTCAGGTTTGCAACACGACTTTAGTAACTCTAGTGTAAATTAATACCTGCTCTTTATATGCCTTTCTGGGATATTTGGATATTTAAAATAAGCATGTAATGTGAATTGAGAACCTTGAAGGGACACTGCCACATAGCTAGAAGCAGCTTTTGAGGTATTCAAAGCTCCCCTTATAGATTAAGCAGAGCAGTTATTTAGGATGTGTTCATCTTTTGGAGACTCCATTCTCAGCACAAAACTGCTGTCAATGAGCCATCTAGAACTTTCAGATCGTGGCTGCTGAAAGGCAGGCAATGGGAATTTGAAGAGTATTTCAATAATCATCTAATATATCATAACTGAAGACAGTGTTGGAATATTGCCCAAAAACATGTCATGTTTTGGGGGGCTGAGTTATGCATAACACACTGTATTTTTTCACCTTTTTTGATGTTGTATATGTAGATAGAAGAGGCAGTGAAGGGGAGTAGGATTTTAAGGGGCCAAGCTTGGTTCTGACATAAGCCTCTATTCCTTATTTCTTGGCCTAGCTCTATGGAAGACTGTTTGTAATGGTACCTTTATTCTATGAAGAACATTATTTTCGTGGTAGATCTGTTCAACCAAATCACAATATGGTAGCACAGTCTCTATTCTTAAATAGAATGTTGATTGACATTTAACCAAAACATAGGATACCAATGTATTATAATAAACTATACACAGAATACTCATCATTTTGATTTGTTCATCATACACATGTAGGAAAATGGGGTGTTTAAAATTGGTATGGAAACTGCCAAAGCCAGAAATGGAATTCCAAGATGATATTTACCATGTCTTCTCAGATTATTAAAATCATAGTGCTTTTAACACTAGGTTGCAGAAAGAAAATCTAACCCTCGATGATGTGGTTTCCCTTTTCCTCCCTTTTCTGTTCTTCATTCCCAATCTCTTTGGAGCCAGTGGTGGTTGGTTGGAGAGCCCTTGCCCCACTTAGAGACTTTTCATTTTAGAGAAAGTTCCTGCATCCTGCCCTTTGTCTTTCCCCGAGTGCCTGTGAGCTCCTGCCACATTCTTGTCCTCACAGAGCTCCTGAAAGTTCCACAACCGCCTGTGCCATCGGCCGCCCCAGTTCTTTCCTGGAAACTGTATTGGAAACTGTGTTAACAGCTATAGTATTTTCCCATAAGAAAACTAAATTAAAAATCAAGTATATTGATGTATATTAATCAACATTAGTGATTTAACATTTTGAAAAGAGCCTCTGAAGAGAGATTTGGAGATTTAAAAAATGGTTTACATCGATTATAGAATTATTTCCAGGTTGTTGGGCAAACAAAAAAATGAAATGTTTCTTGTATAAAGAATTGAGGCATATTTAAGATATTGTGAAATGTGCATATATTTCTAGACTTGTTGACTATTGATCTCTCTTGTGTCTAAAGAATTCTCTGCCCTTACCTTTGCTGTGATACAAATCAATGAAATCCATTCATGTGTGAAATGTACTACCATGGGTTTATGCACATTTAGATCAAACCTAAAATCTTTTTAAGGTCACTAAATTGGTTAATAGCACACATTTCCAGAATTATTAATGTTCATAAATTACAGTGTCTTGATGGGCTGCGGATAACATATCTTGTGAGTTATTGCAATGCCCAGAAGAGAAGCTATAACTTTACTCCTTTTCCTCTACTCAGGTAAAAATACTGAAAAACAAGTAAGTGAGAATCACGGTATCATCAGGAATGTTTTCAGTCTGATCTGTGAAAAATAAGTAAAACCCTGTAACTTTGTTGCTGATGAAAGAAATGACATTCAGTGTCCTCACTTGTGGGAGAGAGATTCTTGTCTGGCCACATCACGGAAGATCTCGATTAGACCCAGATTAAATTCCATTGATTGACCTAGGTCACATAAATGTGCTAGCTATAGGTAGCATCCAATGGGTAAATAAAGCTACATGTGAATTAGTTTGCTAGCAATTATTGAATTGGGAAACATTGTGAATAGGTGTGGCCATACTGCTTTGGAAAGGTTGCTCAAGGATATTTGTTTTATGTAATAAGTTCTCCGAAAGCAAATACAGTCATCGAAATCATTCCATTATTTGTAAGTCTTTATTTAAATACTGTATAGATAGCAATTAGCACTTGTGTTTGGTGGCGATGGTGGTGGTGGTGGGTTTTACAATGAAAAGCACTTTCAAAGGGCTGACCTGGATATTTTCTTCTGCTCCTATTTTTCTCTTTATTCAGTCCTGTAAATAGAAATCCAAATCATTAATCCAAAGTAGTTAGTTTACGCCTACCTTTTTTAACTCTTCATAGCCACTGCCAGTTTTCCAACATGCTGTTTTATAATTTTCTAGCCATCTTGTTGAGAAAGGTTTGCACAGACAAGCATATTAAGGCTAAAGAGACAAGCTTCCAACACCCTGCCCTGCAGCCCTGCCCCGCAGCCCTGCCCCTACTTCTTGCTCTGCTCAACTGTCTGTGAACTCAAACCATGTTTGCTACTGCTGCTTTTAGAATGTAAGCTTGGCCTCTAAATGGTGCAGCCAGGGGAGGAACCTTAGATAAGATGAGAAAGATATAAATAATATCATAATATTTCTTATGGCATTTGACATGCACTTTATACGCTTTTGGAAAGTGATAATTACCAGGCCATTTATCACATAAATTTAACACAAAGCTTCAAAGTTTCATCCCTGAAGTGATTTGGGATGACAAGCATAAGAGTCTCTTAATCTTCACTATTGATGGTGAAAGAATTAGAGATGCATAATTACAGTATTAATTATTCATCAGCTAATGAGCAGAGAGATGAATAATGAGACTTTCTACACCTTATTTAATGAATTATATGTGGTCACCATGCTATTCAATATCAAAATTATCTTTTGTAAAAATATAATTTGTATTTTATTGGTTATTCTGTGCTGTAGACATAAACGTTCTTACTTGACTTTTGTTTCTAATTTAGGATTTTTGCTGGTTTTATCTTCTCTAGCATGTAGTAGCTTCATTTCTAGAATCCAGTAGTATGGAGAATGATCAAATAGGACTCAGGCAGCAATGGCTCTTGGATGTGGAGAAAGATATACGGTGTGTGGTATATGTGTATGTGTGTGGACGTGGCTGATTTCAAGACTAAAATTGTCTTGATATACTATTGTCGTGCAGAACTGAAACCAATAAGGCAATATGGCAGGGACATAGCTATTACATATAGTAGTTCTATGAAAAATCAGTTGTACAAAGACAGAACTGTGACATGAGTTGGACAAGCCCAGTATAACCTAAGTGTTTTGTGGCTGCTAAAAATAATAAGGCCCTTTCACAGTGCTTTCATAAAATAGAGTGCAGGTTGGAGAAGGTACTCTCCACTGGTTTACTACCTTTTGCAGCATCGTTCTCAGTTATTAGACACAGTTAAAGGAGGACCAAAAAAAAAAAAACTCATCTAAGAAAGATCGATGATTTGTGAAATATTTGGAGACCTTGCAGCTAAAAGAATCCTTGACCATTCTACATGTTGGGAATCCACAGAGGAGAAACCTTAGAAAAGATATACTGTGTTTGAATATTTGAAGAATTCTAATGGGGATTAGACTGTAGTTTTTGTTCCCTGTTGCTCTGGAACGGAATGTCTCAAGCTCCAGCTCTCCAGATGGAAAATGGGTCGCGTCTGCGTCATGAGGTAGTGTCTCCCTGCTAGTGCCCTCTGAGGCTAGACACCATTTGTCAGGGAGGCTGTTGCGGAAGAAGGCACATAAATGAACTCTTAGGCTCCTTCACCTCTAAGATTTCTTGAATCTGATTATGAACCTGAATGATTACAAGGTCTGTTCTAGAGCACACTTGACTGAGATTTACCATCTCTGTTAAGAAGCTTTAGAACTAAATATTCTTATGCCATTGAAGTAGGTACAGTGGGTGGTTAAGAAAAACAAAGGAGGTGGAAAGAAAAATGATGACTAATTTATGTCTTGACTCTTAAAGGCATCAAGGATGCCTGAAAAATATTGTGTTGTATTTACTGCCTCTGGAAATTTTAATGTATTGAAATGCAATATTTCCTTTTTTTAGGTTTTCATTTCCGGTTACTGGCACATCAGAAAACTGCATTCTTACTATTTACCCACATCTGGCAGTTTATCTTAATAATAACCCTATTTTATGCAATTGTGGTAAGTTGCATATGACTATTTCTCTCTAACTTCCACTGTATATATTTGTGTTATCCAAGGCTGACATCTAAGTAAAGTGACCTTAAAAAAAGTAAAGTGACCTTAAAAATTAACAGGTATTTATTGAACTCCTGCCATTGCCAGGAGCCGTGTTTAATATTAAGAGTGGAATATGGCAGTCTCTCTTATTTCCAAGAGTTGACAATCTAGCGAAGGGCACATGAATAAATTAACACAAACGGTATGGAATTCAGAGCTCTGTGTATGAGGGAATTGAAGTATTGGGGATATAGGGATGGTGCAGAGAGGTTAATGCAGATAGTGGCGGTCCAGGATGACTTTATGGAAGAGATGACATTTGTGTAGAGCTTTTCAAATAATGGTCTTGAACAGGATGATTGAGGCAGAGGGCAGTATAGCAAAAGCATGGGGTGTGGTGGGAGACACAAGGCAGACAGTGTAGGGACAGAGCCACACCACAGCGCCCTTTACTCTGTTCCAGTGGGAGCTGTCTGTGGTCTGTGGGTTTTGGGTATCAGTGATTTAGAAGGGGAGCAATTGTTGGGATACGACTTGAATTAAACTGAGAAAGAGAGTCTATTGACTCACTGGGGCTTGCTGCAGGGGAAACGGTAAGAAAAGATAAGAATAATGAGAAGAGAAGCTGCTGAGCAGGGAGAGATGTGAAATACAAGGCGCAGAGGAGGAGGATGGGCGGAGTAAAGCTCAGGGGAGAGGAAAAGATGGAGAGTGGGAAAAATGTTCTCTGTGTATCGATTGTCGAGGCCTTAAGTTTTCAGTGATGAGTTGGGGGTCTTTTCGGTGTTTTTAACACATTTTCTCACATTCTCCACTTGGCTTCTTCGGATGTTTGCCACTCCTGTGAAACCTATTCCATCCTGCTCTGCCCCAGTGACAGGAGATGACCTTTTCTCTGACTTTATAGAAGAAGTAGAGACCAGCAGGCAGGCACTCTGTGAACTTCAAAACACCAAGTGTGCATTGGAGCCCATTACCTCTTAGTCACAAAGCTGAGAGGCAAGACTCTCTCCTGATTTAGGCCAGTGCTTGCCCTCAGCCCCTTTGTCCAGGGACTTTGCTTATTCAGCTAACTGGGCTTGCTGTTGCCCTTCAACTTCTGCCTCCCTCTTAGCTCCTTTGGGGGAGAAAGGAGACAGTATTCTCGCGTGGACTGGCTCATTCTCAAAGAGGAAAGAGGGTGAATTCGGCCATGCATACTTGATTTATTTAGTCTTTCCAAACTTACCAATCAGATGAACTACAAAGGAAAGTAGACTTTTAGAGTAGGCTTTAACAGGAAGGAAATGTCGGAGGAGAGGAAGAAAGTGTTGTTTCATTATACTGCTGTACTTGAATACCTTCACTGCTCAGCAGCTGTTGATACTGTTAACTATTCTCTCTCTCTCTGGCTAATATATTTTATTTTATATTTTTCTAATATACCAGGAAGGGTGGGGTGGAGATTTCAGATAACACAGCATAGAAGGAACAATGGATGAAGAGTCATAGAACCTGGGTGGAAATTCTATTTTGTGTGTTAACCTCACACTGTGCCATATGATTTTATCTTTAATTCTCAGATCCTCAAACATCTGTTATTGAACAAAATGTGCATGGTGAGGGAGTAGCAGGGTGCTGACAATATGTGCTAGTCTATTTCAAAAGGCTTTTCTGAGGACTCACAAACTGTAAACACCTGAAAAGTATTGTTATTGTTTTATTATTATTGTTATTATTATTATGTCATTATTACTGCTGTTATCACTGTTATTATTTATTGCTTTATTACTCTTATACTTTTCATAATATCCTTCCAGAAAATAATGAGGAATTACTGTACAAAATATTAGTATGTCTTTAAAAGAAAAGAAAGGAATCAAATCTTTGTGTTTGTAGGTTAACCACAAAGCATATGGGTTAAAAGTAATGCATTTATTTGGGTAATTATTACTATGGGAAGGCATCATGATTCTTAAATATTCTAGTCTTTATGAAGCTATATAATAACAATTTATAATATATATTCAGTTCTTTCCAGGCATATGATGCCCTGCTAGGTGCCTTATATTTATTTCATTTAGTCTTTTCAGCAAGTCTGAGTTTGATACCCTTAATAATCGTACTTTACAGATTAAGAAAGTGACTGGCAGAGAGGTTGAGCAACTTGCCCCAGGGAATACTAACCACATCTGTGAGACCTCAGAGCCTACCCACTTAGTAGCTACTGTGCTGTAGACTAGAGTAGATTATGTTTAGTAAAGGTGAAATCTTACAATGTGTTATGTATATCCCAAAGTAAAGCAATGTGATTTACTTGCTATAGCTAATGTGCTAAATAAAAACCATTATATGAATCACTAACTTAATAGGAAAGGTACAGATGTGGGTTTGTACCCAATTAGAACTGTTTAGAAGTAAGTTGGTAAGTTGAAATGACACTGCCCAATGCATACATAATGATTCATTCTACCCTCGAATTCCCTAGGGCTCACTTCTGTGACGTTTATAGTGGCGTAGGGTTCTGGAGCTATGTACTCCTACTGGATAAAGGTTCTCTGGCAAACTTTGAATGGCTTTGTACTGAAAGAGTGGGAGAAACTTAATATATACTAGCATATTTTTATGTGTTTTTGGCCATAAAGTAATTCTCACAACAGATTCATGAGCTCAGAACTTTTGGTTTCATTTTATGGATAAAAACATATGTTGCAGAGAACTTGTGTAATATAACCATGGTTTAACAGCTCAGGAGTCAAAGTGCTCAGCTTTCAAATTAGATCTTTGTAACTATACAGTCCATGCTTTTCTGATAGAATTACATTATGAAAATATGTATAGATATCTATTCACATATACATGCATATTTATGGTGATGGATAGACGGACAGACTGACTTACATAGATACATTTATGTATACATGCATATGTGTGTAGATAATCTGCCCTAGGTCACATCTGCTGCTTTTCCTTGGTCAGCACTGCCTGTGGTTGGGTTCCGATGACCACCGTGGCGAACTCTAGTGTATATAGAGCAACTCTCTCTGGAATAGACACCGTGAGCTGTGTAAAGTGGTGTCAGCTCGTAACCAAGCAGTGATTTCACTTCAGAAAAATAAGTAGGAAGAAATTATTTTTTTGTTAGTGACACAGTTTTTTATGTTTGTTTTTGAGCACCTGATATAATTTCAAAAATGTTGATGTTAAAAACATCTAAAATGTTTTACATATCCTACTTTATGCTAAAGTTGAGCATTGTTTATTCTCCAGAAGCTTTGATATATCATAATAATTGCCTTATCAAACAAAGTTCATTTAAGTCAACTATATCACCTTTTATATTTTTTTTTTCCTATTTGACATCTAATGTGCAATGGACATTTAGGCTTTTTTCTTTTAGTTTGTACTGTGTATATATATAAAATATATATGCACATGCAGTATATATATATATAAATACACATATATAAATATATAACACTTAATATATAAGTATATGTAATACTTATAAGTATTTAAATACTTATAAATATGCAATACTTATATATACATATATAAGTATATATATAAATGCATAATACATATGTATTTTATATATGAAACTATGAAATTCAGGTTCAGTAATTTGAAATTAAATTGCATAGTGAGTTTATAAATGCTTGTTTGACCTGCTATGATGTGAAGTGTCATTTGCAGATAGGGACTGCAGTCCTGTAAAGACTAGAGACAATACTTCACTTCCTCCTGAAAACATGTATTATACTCTTCTGCTCCTTCTAAATGTAGTGATGCTGAGCCTGAAAAGATTATTTGTTGGTATGTGACAACTATATAGCATACCGCTCCACCCAGTTTATAACATGATCTGTATAATATTATTTCATTAAGAGCTTTGGTTTTTTTTTTTAGGTAATAAGAAATACAAGAAGAAAACCATGAATTTAGTATTAGTTTTAAGTGAGCCATCTGCTTTGGGAGCTCTCTCCAATGATCTAAAGCAGAGATTCTCTAATGGTTTTGGTTCACAGTATACTTAGTATCCCCGTAATTTTCCCTTAGACCAGAAGATGTACTAAGCAGTTCCATTTATTAAATGGTTTTGTCCAAACGCCTAAGAGTTGTAGTATATGTGATAGCCAGTAGATGTTACACTGATCTTTAACTCAAATGCTAAATATCCTGCAGAGCCCCTGTAAGTTTGCTGAGATATCGCGGTACCCTCTGGCCACAGTTTGGGAACTGTTGACCTAGGGGATTGTCTTCTAATTACCCAGCTGAGATTTAATGTTGCCTGTCTTAGAAAGAGATGAGCACAGAAAAATGTGTGAATCTGTTAACATTATTTGCAATTAACTATTCAAACATTTTTTTTCTCTGGATATGGGTAGTATTGAAGAACTTTCATTTTATTGAATGGGCCAAACCAAATGAAATATTGTGAGGTTTTTAAATGAGTGCTACTTGTGCCCTTAAATAGGCAGATTTTTAAAACTATAATCAAATCATTTTATATTCTTGAAAATTTCTCAAGAATTAACTCAAAATGTTATGTTTTATTGAAGTCCTTCACTTGGATAGAAAGTTACTTTGAATCTAAAGCCAGTATTTTGTTTCTGTAAATTTTTCAGCTAAGGTTTAATTCTAACAAGTAAAACTAAAAAATTGTTTAAATATTTTACATATCTAATAGAGAAATGAAAAGTCCTATTTTGGGGAGTGTTTTCACATACTATTATGGCAAGAAGAAAATTTAATGGTTTTTATTGAAATTCATCTATTTTTAAAGCATTTCTGTTGGGTATTTGAAAATAAATATTTTCTTCTTTTTATTTTAAGATAGGAGTAAATTGCATCAGCTTGTTTTTTGAGAGCATAGAATAATTTGTAGAATAAGCTCTATTTGTGTACCTACAAACTACAGTAACTGACAGAATATTTTACTCTATGGTCAAGTAACTGTTTTTACAAAAAAAAAAATGTGAATTTTAGAAATGGAACCATCATCTGAAGCATTGCATTTGGAAGAAAGTGAATCAAAGGAAGGTGAAAGTTTGATGGAAAGTGAGGAGGAAAGTGAGCAGTGTTTTCCTGAACAAGGAACAGAGATGTACAAGTTCTTTCAGCAAGTTGTCAATGCAGCTCAGACCTGGTTCAGCCTCTTTGGCTGGCCTGGAGGACCACATACTTTTTCTATACCAGAGAGTATAAGAAGGTAACTGTTGCATGTTTCTCTAAATCCCTAGTTATGTATCATATAATGAAATATCACCTACTTATTTGGGTTTTAAGTGAAATACAATATAAAATAATTTATTCTAAACTGACAAATCATGAGACTATTAAAGAAAAAGATGCAAATATAAATTCTTTTATTAAAAGATTTTATTTATTTTTTAGAGAGGAGAAAGGAGGGAGAAAGAAAGGGAGAGAAGCATCAATGTGTGAGACAAACTTTGACAACATCGATTGCCTCTTGCACACTCCCAACTGGGGACCTGGCCCGCAACCCAGGCCTGTGCCCGGACCAGGAATCAAACCAGCGACCTTTTGGTTCACAGACAAGAGCTCAGTCCACTGAGCCACACCAGCCGGGGATAAATTCTTTAGTATACACATATTTTTGTATTACTTTTAAACATCCAATGATTTTAGGCAGCCCTGAAAATCTCTGTGTCCTCATTTGTCAAACACAAAGGATAAACTATGGCTAGGAAAAGCCTTTTTAAACTTGAAAATATCAGCCCTAGATTTAGACTATATTCAGGTAGACAGTGGTCTTAGTGAACAGGAAGTGTCAATTTCTTCAACACTATCTCCTCTTTGACAATACATTTACCTCAGTCTTCCATGTGTTGTTTTTATTACTCCACATGTCTAAAATAGGTAACCTGTATTGGTTACATCAAGTCACTGAATTCTGTTGTTCATTTAAACAGGAACCTCCCTTGTTTTTTTTGTTTGTTTGTTTGTTTGTTTTTTAGATTTTATTTATTTATCTTTTTAGAGAGAGGGGAAGGGAGGGAGACAGAGAGGGAGAGAAACAGCAATGTATGGTTGCTCCCCACATGGCCCTCACTGGGGACCCGGCCCGCAACCCATGCATGTGCCCTGACTGGGAATCGAACCGGGACCCTTTGGTTCCCAGACCGCGCTCAATCCACTGAGCTACACCAGCCAGGGCTCCCTTGTTATTACGTTGCTGGTGTAGTGGTTCTCAGAGCTCTTGTACCTCCTTTCTCAGCACTGGTGTAGCTTGCTGGCACCATGGGGCGAGTACTAATCCCTAGCACAAAGGGCTATATTAGAATTTTTGCATCTATATTTAGAAGTGAGCTAGGTTATGTTAAGTGTGTAGTTTTTCTATAAGTTAACTTTTTCAGTTTTTTAAGTTAATATTACAATATCAGCTTCATAGAAGAAAATTCGCTAATATTTCATCTTTGTCTGTGGTGAGAGAAAATGACGGCAGCAGGTACCCTGAAAATTTACCAGTTTGATCATAATAAAATCATCTGACTCCAGGGAACTCTTTTTAAAAGATTTTATTTATTTTTTAGAGAGAGGGGAAGGGAGGGAGAAAGAAAGGAGAGAAACATTGATGTGAGGGAGAAATATTGATCCCCGGCCTCTTGTAAGCAGCCCAACCTGGGACCCACAGCCTAACCTGGGACCCACAACCCAGTCATGTGCCTCAACTGGGAATCGAACCTGCAGTCTTTTGCTTTGCAGGATGACACCCAGCCAAGACTCACTGGTCAGGGCACTCCAGGGAATTTTTGAGAGAAGTTATTATAACTTTTCTGTTTTTTGCTTTGGTGTTTGTTCTACTGAAAAGTTTACCTATTTTGAGTAAATTTTAATGATTTTTTTAAATTTTTTTTGTAAACTCGAGGAAGTATATTTTACTTAAATATCACTCTTACGACAAAGTGATGCCAAATTCACATGAGTACTTTCATTTTGTGATGATTATGAACAATACTTTGTATTCTTCTTATTAGCAATGTCAATGACTTTTTATTTTAATTAATTAATGTATTAAATTTATTGGCATAACACTGGAAAATAAAAAGGTTTCAACTATACAATTCTATTTTTTTTAGGTAAGTTACACTGTAGATTATTTAAGGTTTTTTATTTATTTATTTTTAGAGACAGGGGAAGGGAGAGAGAAAGAGAGGGAGAGAAACAGCAATGTACGGTTGCCTCTCACATGGCCCTCACGGGGACCTGGCCCGCAACCCAGGCATATGCCCTGACTGGGAATTGAACCGGGACCCTTTGGTTCCCAGCCCGCGCTCAATCCACTGAGCTACACCAGCCAGGGCTCAACTATACAATTCTATTAATACATCATCTGTATATTGTACTGTGTGCCTACCACCCAAAGTCAAATCTTCCATCACCGTATATTTGACCCCCTCTACCCTTCTGTACCCCCACCCTCCTTCCCTCTAGCAACCACCGTACTCATGTCTGTGTCTATAAGGTTTTATTTGCTTTTCTTATTTGTGCATTTGTTGCTTTCACTTTTATTTTCCACATATGAGTGAAATCATATAGTTCTTGACTTTTCTGTCTGATTTATTTTGCTTAGCATGATATTCTCAAGAGCCATCCATGTTGTCAGAAATGGCAGCATCGCATCTTTTCTTGTGGCTGAGTAGTAGTCCGTAGTATATAATGCACCACGTCTTCTTTATCCAGTCATCGGCCGGAGGGCACTTTGGTTGTCTCCATGTCTTGGCCATTGTGAATCGTGCTTCAGTGAACATACGTGTGCCTGTAGCTATGTGAATAAATGTTTTCAAATTTTGGACATAGATACCCAGAAGAGGGGTTACTGGGTCATATGGTAATTGGCAGAGCCAGGATCTAAGCAGTGGTATTCAAACCCTTACCTAAATCCATGTTCTTTCTCCCGTAGTATGTGATACAGACCTGCTAGCTAGCAGACCGGCAAACTGCCATTCCAAGTGGTCCCTTGGGAACTTTTTATTTGTCAGTCTAAGCTAGTAACAGATTTGTGACTAATTGCTATCAAACAAATAGTGTAGTATTAGATATTTCATAAACTATAGGTAGCAAAATTGGTTGGAATTTTTTACTTCATTTAAAAATTAGCATATGTAACAAC
This sequence comes from Micronycteris hirsuta, assembly GCA_004026765.1. Lineage (NCBI taxonomy): Eukaryota > Metazoa > Chordata > Mammalia > Chiroptera > Phyllostomidae > Micronycteris > Micronycteris hirsuta. The sequence continues at coordinate 134,098 of PVJI01002587.1, forward strand.
TTGGTGCAGAAAGTATCAGGAAATAGAGGTTGCATTGTCCTATTTAAAGAACAGAGAAATACATGGGAATGATAGATCTCTGGACTTTACCTTTAAAATGAGAATTCCTAGTCGTGAGACCAATGTGCCCTTCTAAGAATTAAAATACAAATATTGAGAAAATATGTGTAAATTTGTGTATAAACATGTGTGATGTTTGGAATATACCTTAGAAACTATTATAGGCATTATTATCTTTATAGTATAAAAATTTGAGTTCAGTGAATTGCACATCCAGTAGGTGATGGGTCCAGGGTTTAACCCTTATACTGTTTATCCAAGGTACTTACATTTTCTAATGACGATGTAACCTTTCAGACACTTGACAGTTGTGACCTTAGATAATTATATGTGGTTGAAACAAGATGCTTGGAAGCTGTGGGGTTATTTTAAAATCTAATTTTTACTACCAGAGTAGCTGAATAAATTAATTTTATAACTTCCTTTTCGATTGGTAATTTGGAATAGAATTTTATTTCATCATTGAACATTTTCCATAATATGTAACATTTTAAGATTTAAAGAACTTTTAAAAATAATTTTCCCATAGGGATGTGTGTAAAATACAAACCCTCACAGGACTGCTCTCACATGAAGACATTCCCAAACCGAGTGACTCTTTAAAATATAATAAAACTATTTATGATGTGATACACCACTTGAGTGGAAAACTGCCTGATGGAATTCATCCTAGTCAGTCTTTACCTGAGGATCACACTGAAAGAGTGATTCAACTTTATAAGCAACATTCCTCAGTTCTTGACTTTCTCAGGTAAGTCCATGGATGTGCTAATTTAAAAATGTAATTATGGCTTGGTAGATAAATAAGTATGGATGGGTAGGTAGATAGCTAGATAGATTTTGATACTTTTGTTTTTTTAATAAATTATTTAGTAAATTTTCAAAATATATATAACCTTGTAATATATAGCTTGGGAAATAATAGCAAATAAGGGTTTTATAACCTAGCAAATTTATAATCAAAGGCAGTCATTCTCAAACTTTATCACCCATCCCAATCATTAGGATGACATGGTAAATGCATTGCTGGCCCTTACCCACAGAGTTTATAATGCTAATTTGCATTTATAACAAAAGTCAAGCGATACTGATCCTTCTGGTCCATGGCTTCATTCTGAGAATCCTCATATAAGTCAAGTATATAAATCCATTGAACAAAAGAGTGAAACCAATAGTTTATTATTCAGATTACTGTTAGTACAATCTGGAGTTATGGGCACTGTGAACTTTTAGTCTGCATAAAGTCTTTTAATATGAAAATAATGGACAGGTGATATTTTCCATAAATGGTTGATAGAAACTATAGGAAAAATACTTGTCATCACAATGTCTGCAAAGATTAAATAGCAAGTCGCCAAGAAATGGAAAAGCGGAGCTCATTAAAACTGTAAGGGGAGTGTTGCTGAGTATCTAGCACTTCTTCTGCCTACATTTGAGGTGTCCTTGTCCACTAGAACTCCCCACATTCATAGGCAGTGGTGTTACTCCATTTTCCATGCTCCTGTATCACTAAAATAGTGTTTGTTTCTGGTTATTATTTACGCACTAGGGTTACTATATGTTGAAATATATTACTGAGTTTTTATATTTGGCTTACTCGTGCATGGAATCTACCTCATAGTCGGCCAGAGATATTCATCTATCTTAACAGGAATGGGGATGGTGGATAAGAAGAGGACACTTCTAACAGGAATACAAATGAAAGATTTGATGTTCGGTTTTTAAAATTTCTATATCAGACTTTTTCAGTCCCTAGCAATACTCTGGTCTTAAAAATTAGCAATGGTACTGAACAAAAGACAGCAGCTTTTCTTCGTTTCTTAGATTCTCACTCTCATGATAATAGCCAAAACTGGCTTGGTTTCCTGCCACTTGGAAAAGATCTAGAAGTTTCTAAGTCATCGAAGGTGATTGAGTGAAGACCCCAGCAGCCTTATAAAGAGGATGCTGGGTTGGCAAGTAAAGAGGCAGGAGGGTGGCTGGCTCTGAAGCCACAGTGTGAATGATAAATGTGTGAGAACTGGAGAATGGCCAAGTCAATTATGAGGGTCTTCTTGGTCCTTGGTGGAGCTAAGAGGTGAGATACAGGATAGCCAACTCAGACCTCAGCGGCAGATGCCCATATGGCAGCTAGGCTTCAGGCAGACAGGGGACATTGCCAAAGAGACTGAGCATCCAGAAAACTAGTCACAGACCTTCATGTACAGATACAAGAGTCCCCTGAACCTACCTCATGGAAGCCCAAGTGCAGGGGCGATCCATGTCCTGAGATGATGCCATATACAATGTAGAGATTCCTCCTTCATAAAATAATATCAAATTAAAATACAAAAAATTAGACACATGGCTTTAAAAGTGGCTCATGCAGGTGAGGAAGCCTGAAGTTAAACTTTACTTACTTGGCAATAAACCTGCCTCTTCCCAGATGTCCTCTCATGGTGGGTAGAGGAGGTCTGAAATTGGGAATGTTTATCCTGAAGAACAGAATTACCGTAAAGCTGTTTTGGTCAGAAGAGCCTAAGATACGTGAAGGTTCAAGTCTGCACTTTCTCTCTCTTCCTCCATACCCAGTCTGGGTGGGAGAATGAGAAAGATTCTATCATTTAAGGAAAAAGGCACACCACAGACTCAGACATGAGTGTGCACCTCACTCGTTTGTGGGCATGTGAGGGCAGGAACCACATCTCATTCATCTGGCGTCTCTGGACACCCAGGGTCACTGATAGCACAGAATGGGTCCAATGGTCATTAAGTATTTATTAACATTTCCTTTCACAGAGCTTTGCTTTTTGAGCTCCTGTGCTAAAATGAATAAAATTTTAAAATTGAGTTTCAGAACACTCTAATAGGAACAAAGAAAATTTTATGATATGTAAAATTAAGGGGCAAAGGAAGAAAAAGTAAAGCATTTATATTCCTGGAGGGAAGATGTAACCAGTGAGAGAGTCAAGTTAGAGAAAATTAGGGTGGGTACTATGAGTGTTATACGCTGCTTTTTAGTTATAATATTAAACTATGAATTCTTAATAATGACTTTAATTATTAAGATATTTATTCCATCATACCTATATTATTTTGCTAGAGCTATCGTAACAAAATACCACAGACTGGGAGGCCTACACAATACAAAATTATTTTTTTCACAGTTCTGGAGGCTGGACGTCCAAGATTAAGGTGCAGGTAGATTGGGTTTCTTCTGAGGCATCTCTGCTTGGCTCGCAGACAGCTGCCTTCTCTCGTGTCCTCACATAACATTTTCTTGATGTGTACATACCCCTGGTGTCTCTCTGTGTGTCCAAATTTCATCTTCTTATAAGCACTAGTCAGATTGGATTAGGGACAGTCTTAACGGCCCTGTTTTACGTTAATCACGGCCTTAAAGGCCTTACCTCCAAGTCACATTCTGAAGTACTGAGGGATAGGCTTTCAAAATATGACTGTAAGGGGACATAATTCATCTCATAACAATGCCATATGTGTTGTATTATAAAAAAAATATGTAATTGGTTGTTATAGTTTACAATAAACTTTGCATTGCTATCTGTGAAATAACATGCATAGTGTTTCTTGTGATTTGTGCCTGTTATGGACTGAGATGTGTTTGCCCAAAGTTCACATGTTGAAGTCCTAAGCCTCAGAGTGACTGTTTTTGGAGGTAGGACCATTAAGGATGTAATGACATTAATGATATCATAAACGTTAATCCCTAAGCCCCTAAGACTAGTGCCTTTATAAAATGAAGAAGAGGCACCAGAGATCTCCCCCGCACCCCCCCCTCTGGGAGCGCAGGGAAAAGGTCATGCAAGGACACAGCAAGCAGGTGGCTATCTGCAAAGGGGAGGAAAGGCCTCACTAGCAACCGAATTTTCAGCCATCTCGATCTTGGACTTTTTGCCTCCAGAACCATGAGAAAATAAAGCTCTCTCGTTTAAACTACCTAGTCTGTGGTACTCTATTATGGTGGCCTGAGCAGATTAACACAGTGTCTAGAATCCTCTGATATAACTTCATTCATTTAAAAGTAATAATTTATGATGTGGTTACTTTTTGTTGAAAAATTTTTTTTTATTTATAATTTCCATAATATAAAACTAAAACAGAAGCAGAATATAAACACTGTGTACCCTACACTGAAACTATAAAGTGGGATAATATAAAGCTACTACAATTCTTATTTCTAATTCCATTGATTTTTTTGGAAATTGTTCATTTTAAAAATAAATGCACTTAGGAAAATCAACTTATTTCCCTTTATAAGTAAATTCAATTCCATTCATGATGTTACTTCTTTTATCTTTAAAACTGTACCTTCTTACTTATGCATGCCCATTATTATGTCTTATTTAATGGAATTGCATCTCAGAATGAAAATATTTCAAAGCAAATAAGTGATTCTGAAGCAAACTGAAGCGGGGTAAAAGAGCATGGCTTTTGAATCAGGTGGATGAAGGCTTACATTCTAGCTCTTTTATACTCCCATGAGTTTGCACAAGTTACTTAACCTGTTTAAGCCCCAATTTCAATATCTGTAACATTGAGGTTTATAATTCTCAGACTTGGTAGATTAAAGAAGGCAAATAATGAAATATGTAATATATGATGCATAGATGAGAGCGATGATGAAGTATAATAAATGATGATTAATGGCTTTCATGTGCTAAAATGTTTTCTTAAATTATTCCAATACAGTAACCATTAGTGACATACTGAAAACTGACTCTTTTGGTATCACTATTTTTGAAATAGACTATTTTAAAAAACTCTGTTCTTCTTTTTTTTAAATTTTATTTTACTTTTGTTCAATTACAGTCATTTGCATCCTCTCCCCTCCCCTCCTCCCTTCCCCTCCGGCCCCCTTCCCCCCCAGCCTCCCTCCTCCCCCTTAGTCCTGTCCATTTGTCCTTTACAGTGATTCCTGAAAACGCTTCTCCCCATTGTCCCCTCCCCCCTCTCCCCTGTCTATCATTAGACTGTTCTTAATTTCAATATCTCTGGTTATGTTTTGCTTGCTTTCAGCTTTTGTTGGTTACAATCCGGTTAAAGGTGAGATCATATGGTATTTGTCCCTCACTGCCTGACTTCACTTAGCATAATGCTCTCCAGTTCCATCCATGCTGTTGCAAAGGGTATAAGCTCCTTCTTCCTTTCTGTTGCATAGAATTCCATTGCGTAAATGTACCATAGTTTCTTGATCCATTCATTTGTAGATGGGCATCTAGGTTGTTTCCAGCACTTGGCTATTGTGAATTGTGCTGCTATGAACATAGGAGTGCAAAGGTTCTTTTGAATTGGTTTTTCAGGATTCTTGGGGTATAATCCCAGTAGTGGAATTGCTGGGTCGAAAGTCAGTTCCATTTTCAATTTTCTGAGGAAGTTCCATACTGTTTTCCACAATGGATGCACCAGTCTACATTCCCACCAACAGTGCAGTAGGGTTCCCTTTTCTCCACATCCCCTCCAACAGTTATCCGTTGCTTTGTTGATGATGGCCATTCTGACTGGTGTGAGGTGGTATCTCATTGTGGTTTTAGTTTGCATCTCTCTGATGGCTAATGATGTTGAGCATCTTTTCATATGACTCCGGGCCCTCTGTATGTCCTTTTTCAAGATGTGTCTGTTCATGTCTTTTACCCATTTTTTAATTGGGTTTTTTTGTCTTCCTGGAGTGGAGTCGTATGAGTTCTTTATATATTTTGCAGATCAGACCCTTGTCTGAGGTATCATTGGCAAATATGTTTTCCTATACGGTTGGTTTTCTTTTATTTTAATGCTAGTTTCTTTAGCCCCACAGAAGCTCTTTATTTTGATAAGATCCCATTTGTTTATTCTTTCCTTTATGTCCCTAGCTCTAGGGGACATATCACTGAAGATGTTGCTGAGTGGAATGTCTGAGATTTTCCTACCGATGTTTTCCTCTAGAACTTTTATGGTGTCACAACTTACATTTAAGTCTTTTATCCACCTTGAATTTATTTTTGTGTATGGTGTAAGTTGGTGCTCGAGTTTCATTTTTTTGCAGGTAGCTATCCAGGTTTCCCAAGACCATTTGTTGAAGAGGCTATTTTTATTCCATTTTATGCTTCTGCCCCCTTTGTCAAAGATTAATTGCCCGTAGAGACTCGGGTTTATTTCTGGGCTCTCTATTCTGTTCCATTGGTCTATCTGTGTGTTTTTATGCCAGTACCAGGCTGTTTTGATTACAGTGGCCTTGTAATACAGTTTGATATCAGAAATTGTGATCCCTCCTGCTTTGCTCTTCTTTCTCAAAATTGCAGCTGATATTCGGGAACGTTTATGGTTCCATATAAATTTTTGAAGTGTTTGTTCTATATCCATGAAATATGTCATTGGTACTTTGATAGGGATTGCATTGAATCTATATATTGCTTTGAGGAGTATGGACATTTTGATGATGTTGATTCTTCCAATCCATGAGCATGGTATATGTTTCTATTTGTTTGTGTCTTCCATGATTTCTCTCTTCAGTGGTGTGTAGTTTTCTGAGTACAGGACTTTTACCTCCTTGGTGAGCTTTATTCCCAGGTATTTTATTTTTTTTGTTGCTATATCAAATGGGATTTTTTTCCTGATTTCTGTTTCTGCTGTTTCACTGTTGGTATACAGAAATGCCTTTGATTTCTGGATATTGACTTTATATCCTGCTGACTTGCCAAATTCAATGATTAGATCGAGTAGTTTTATGGCGGAGTCTATAGGATTTTCTAAGTATACTATCATGTCGTCTGCAAACAACGACTGTTTTGTTTCCTCCTTTCCAATTTGGATGCCTTTTATTTCCTTTTCTTGTCTGATTGCTGTGGCCAAAACTTCCAGAACTATGTTGAATAGAAGTGGTGATAGTGGGCAACCTAGTCTTGTTCCTGATCTTAGTGGGAAAGATTTTAGTTTTTGTCCATTGAGTATAATGTTGGCTGTAGGTTTCTCATATATGGCCTTTATTATGTTGAGGAATGCTCCCTCTATTCCCACTTTGCTAAGTGTCTTTATCATAAATGGATGCTGTACTTTATCAAATGCTTTTTCTGCATCTATTGATATGATCATGTGATTTTTGTCTTTGCTTTGGTTTATGTAATGTATTACGCTTATTGTTTTGTGAATGTTGTACCATCCTTGCATCCCTGGGATGAAACCTACTTGGTCATGGTGAATGATCCTTTTAATGTATTGCTGGATGTGGCTTGCTAATATTTTGTTGAGGATTTTAGCGTCAATGTTCATCAGTGATATTGGCCTGAAGTTTTCTTTCTTTGTTGTGTCTTTTTCTGGCTTTGGGATTAGGATGATGCTGGCATCATAAAAAGAGTTTGGAAGTCTTCCATCATTTTGGATTTTTTGAAATAGTCTGTGAAGGATAGGTGTTAGTTCCTCCCTAAATGCTTTGTAAAATTCTCCTGTGAAACCATCTGGTCCAGGGCTTTTGTGTGTTGGGAGTTTTTTGATTACTGCTTTAATTTCATCCGCTGTTATTGGATAGTTCAGGCTTTCTGTTTCTTCCTTATTGAGTTTTGGAAGAGTGTATTTTTCTAAAAATTTGTCCATTTCTCCTAGGTTTTCATATTTCTTAGCATACAGTTCTTCATAGTAGTGACTTATAATTCTTTGTATTTCTGTTGCATCAGTTGTAATATCTCCTCTTTCATTTCTGATTGAATTTATTTGGGTCCTTTCTCTTTTTTTCTTGATGAGCCTGCTTAAAGGCTTGTCTATTTTGTTTATCTTTTCAAAGAACCAGCTTCTGGATTCATTGATCCTTAGAATTGTCTTTTAGTATCTAAGTCATTTAATTCTGATCTGATCTTGGTTATTTCCTTCCTTCTACTTGCTCTGGGTTGTCTTTGCTGTTGTTCCTCGAGTTCTTGTAGGCGTAGGGTTAGGTTGTTTGTGTAAACTGTTTCTGTTTTTTTTAGGTAGGCCTGTATTGCTATGAACTTCCCTCTCAGGACTGCCTTCGCTGTGTCCCATAAGTTTT
>PVJI01002588.1:0-141752 GCA_004026765.1 Micronycteris hirsuta
AAAAAATCCATTTTCTGCATTGGCAAAGCCAACACAACATGGAGTTTTCACAGGGAACTTTACTAGGAACTGAAAGAAGATAAAATAGGAACCAGTACAAACATTTATAATAGGCTTTCTGCCATTTGGATCACATAGCCCCTGTCTTTCCCCACACCACTGGGCACTACCCCACTTTTTCTTCCTCTCCGGAGACGGAGATTTTGGGTGGAAGTAACAAGTCTGGGGCACTGTCAGTGGCAAAGGGGCAGGCGGTTCCCCTCTCCCCCTCAGTCACCTTTGGGAAAGGCTGAGTGGTTCTTTGCAGGGCCCCCCTTCACCCCTCCCCTCAGCTGCCAGATACCGTTGAAGCCTCACCGGCACGAGGGTCCCCCTGTTTCCACGGGACCTGTCCAAGCTCTAGCTGAGGCTGCGACTTAACCAGTGCTATATGATGCTGACTCAGCTTTAGTGCCTCATTTCTTGACTGATTTCAAACAAAGCAAATACAGCTTTGGGTTAACACCTGGTTCACTTTGTTCTACCAAAGCCTTCTTACTGAGTGGCCTCAGGGTCCGCAAGGGGTGGTCAACCCCATCAAACCCAGCTTCCTGTTTCCTTCCTTCCCTGCAGTACCTTGAGCACATCCGCCACTGGGCCACTCCCTGCGCCTCACCCTGGGGAACTGCACTGCCTCTGAAGTCGTAGACATCCAACTCTGCCTGTACCCTCCGGTGCTCTCTCAGCTCCCACTTGCACTCCAGTTCCATGTTTCGAACTTCTCTCAGCCCTCTTCATTCCCTACCCAGTTAGACTCCACTGTAGATCATTCGTATTCCTTTGCCACTAGTGATCTTGGATCACTTTAACCACTTAATCAGTAACTCCAGAAGCCCCTTCTACCCACCTGGATGAATCCAGTGGTCCTCGACTTACTGGCTGCTGGGTCTAACGTGTTCAAAAGTGCACAGATGGAGGCTGTGTGGTTTCATAGTCTCCCAAGTCCACCTAGACCTCTGGTGCAGCTCTCTGCTACCACTCGCCTCACACCTTCAACACCTTCCCTCCTCTGGCTGATGAAAGAAGCTCCAGCTCCCACTACACCTGTAAACACACCCACATGTACACCCAGACTGCCCACTTAGGAAGGAAAGGGTGTCTGCCAGGCTTCCGGTAGAAGAGCCAGGCTCTCCTGTGGTGCGCAGAACCCCACCCTCTGCCTCAGCTGTTAGCCCCCTTCTGGTTTCACTCCTATCAGAGTTAATAGGATATTATCCTATTAGCTGCCATCCATCCATTTTTATTTTAAGATTTTATTTATTTTTAGAGAGAGGGGAAGAGAGGGAGAGAAACAGCAATGTATGGTTGCCTCTCACGTGGCCCTCACTGGGGACCCGGCTAGCAACCCAGGCATGTGCCTTGACTGGGAATCGAACTGGGACCTTCTGGTTCCCAGCCTGCGCTCAATCCACTGAGCCACACCAGCCGGGCCATTTTTTAAGTCTTAATGTCATGTGCCCCTCTAGATAGTTAACTCCTTCACAGTGAGTTCAAATGATTCCCTGCACCAGTTAGCCTCCTCTCCGTACACTGGGATTCTGAGTGCCTGGCCCAAGGTGGGTGTCCCGTATCTCTGGGCCTCCTGGACCACTTTTCCAGGGCCAGAAGGTCTTACTGAGTTTTGGAGGAGCGCGTACTGCCGACCGGCAGGTGTCGCCCTCGTGCCGGAGCGGCCTCTGTCCGCGGTTTGCGCAAGCGCAGAAGGCGTTTCCGGTGCCGGCCTCCCGCGCCACCGCCTCCTCGGAGAGGATGCTCCGGCTGGGCTGTGGACTGAGGCCGATCGGAGCGGGACCTGGTGCTCGGGCTTCCGCCCGGCTCCCTGCGGGCGCCGAGATGCCGAAGAAAGCTGGTGCGACGAACAAGGCCAGTAGCAAGTCCTGTGGCAGCGGAGGGGTGGGCTGCGGGAGAGAAGCAACTCGGCGGGGGTGGGAGCTCCGGCCGCGCGCCCCTGGGGATGGGTGGTCCCCAGGGCCACGTCTCCTGCACTCCCGGCGGGCGTGTGTCCTGCGGCGCCTCTGGCCTGCGCCTCCCGAGAAGCTCTGTTCTGCGTTCTTCCGCGTCACCTCTTCTGTCAAAAACGCGCCGCGCCCACTCTGCTTGGCGAGCTCCAGCCGGCAGGTGCCCCGGGCGCCCAGTCGGGACAGCCTCCTTCCTCCGGAAGTGACGCCTGCGCGCGGTCAGCACGGTGTGTCACTGTAAAGGCGGCTCTTTCTCCCCCGCTGCGGCCCAGTTCGGGGGTGGGGTGTGGACCAGGTGTCCTCATGCACGCTTACCTGGCCTCTGCCTGCGGGCGGCCGGGTGCTTGTGTGCCGAACGGGAACTTCTGGTGCAGCTAACTCACCTAGTAGGCCTTTAAACGTCACCGTTGTTCCTGTCTCCCCTAGATTCGCGCGCGCGCTTCCAGGCTTAGTTGTTCACAGACATTTATTAGCTCGTCCTGCCTGAGATACAAAACATGAATAAGTGGCTTCTGCCCCCCCCCCCCCACCCCCCGGCATGGGAAATACAGAGCCGACCACACGAACCAGCACTAAGTTTCAGGCCAGAGTCAGGTCTCCAAGGCAGGAAGAAAACTCTTTATGGGGATGGGGGATGATGAGAAGGGTTCGTGGAAGAATTGATTTGAGCCATGACAGATATTGGAAAACCATTCGAGGTGGCCAGAATTCCCCGCACATGGACGATTAGCCTAGCTTGTCTTGGTTAAAGGTGAAAGGGAGCAGTGGAAGGATCAAATGTGTGGGGACATATTTTGTAACCTGTAAAGTTGTAGTGTGGTTGTTGTTGTCGTTTTAGGGTAAAAGCCAGAGCAAGGAGCCAGAGAGACCACTTCCTCCCTTAGGCCCTGTGGCAGTTGATCCTAAAGGTTGTGTCACCATAGCCATCCATGCCAAACCTGGTTCTAAACAGAATGCTGTAACAGGTATACCTGAACGCTGGGGTGCGAGTCCGTATCAATCAGGCGGCCCCTCCCTCTTCCCTTTCCCTTTGTCGAAAGTTTATCCTACACAGTCAAGTGCGTTTTTCACAGCTGCACTTAAAGGCTTTTTCATTCTTAAATTCTTGATTCTAATATAAAGTTGTAAAACCAGTGTTTAAGAGTATACAGAGTTTAAAACATATCAGATTAAATGAAAAACCATGGTATATATTTTTTAAAAATACAGTGTTTTAGGAAGGGCACATAAAAAATGTGGGTGGCTTAGATTATTAGTTGTCCTGTTCCAGAACTGGAGGCATTGGCTAGAGAAAGAAAGGAGATGTTTTGGTGGAGTTTAATGATCTTCAGTCCAAGGAGGAAGAGAAAACCTGAGATCTGAGACACTTAATCATCAACTCTTGTGTGAACTTGTTTTAAATCAAAATGATACCAAACATTTCTGGATCCAGTTTCTTCATCTGTCAGATGGGAAAATTGGACTAAGTTAAAAACTTTGAAGCTATTGCCTCAGGAATCTGTGCAGTGGGCAAGGGGGAGGCCTGCAGACAGGATTTCTGAGTAGCTGTGTTTATGTTCGTTTTAAATGTTGGGATTCCAGGAGAAACTATGTGTGTGCATGGCAGGGAATTGTGAGTGGGAAATAAGTTTAAAAACCATAATCCATAATGGTTTCATATTATGAATTCATATCATTGATATGAATTATGTTGAAGGTCTCTTTCACCTCCAAAGGTATGCCAATTTTTAAAAATATTTTTTAAAACAAGACCTCAGAATTGGGGTGCTAGGCCTCGTTGTGTGAATGGCCATGTGAGCTTGGGTATTTATTGGCAATACCCTCCATGGCCAGCGTTTCCTGAGTCATTGCTGTGGACACTGTCTACTCTTTGAATGCCATGTGTTATCAGATCTAAGATGCCATCAACTATAAGGTACACAAATATTTCATGTACCAATTAGAAAGACAAAATCTATAGCAATTAAACACTTTATTTCCATCTATTATAACATCTGGATTTCAAGGAAATTAAATTTGAGAAAATACACCTTAGAATTAGTGAAAGGATAGGAGAATGGTTGTTTTACGTCATTCTTTTTTTTTTAAGATTTTATTTTTATTTTTAGTTTTAGAGAGAGGGGAAGGGAGGGAGAGAGAGGGGGAGAGAAACGGCAATGTATGGTTGGGCAATGTATGGTTGCTTCTCACACGGTCCTCACTGGGGACCTGGCCTGCAACCCAGGCATGTGCCCTGATTGGGAATCGAACCGGGACCCTTTGGCTCCCAGCCCGCGCTCAATCCACTGAGCTACACCAGCCAGGGCTGTTTTACGTCATTCTTGTGGAGTCTGTGGTTAGGATGCTCACACAGGGAGTGTGAGTGTGTGAAGTGCCCGCCGAGTGACCCCAGATGCAGGACCAGCTCAAGCTCACTTGCAAACTGCTTTGAGCAAATACTTCTCTCTCAGAAATAACACTCGAGGACTACAAGCAGGCGGCTCTTTGTAAAGGCCATATTGAGGGCAAGTCAGGACCACTATTCAGAAGCAATGTTCTTTGTCCCTGGATTTCAAAGTACGAGTTTAAATTTATTTTTGATTCACAACATCACTTTCTAGCCATGTGATCTTGGGCCCATCTTGATTCCTATGTCATTTGTAAAATGGCAACTATATTGGTATTAATATCTTCACACAGTCATGAGGATTAAACAAGTTAATATTTGCAAAGTCCTTAAACATGTTTGTGTGCCTTTAAAATGTCTGTGTTACATAAATGTTCATTAAATATTGCATTTTGAGCCCTGGCTGGTGTAGCTCAGTGGATTGAGAAAGGGCCTGCGAAACAAAGGGTCGCCAGTTTGATTCCCAGTCAGGGCACATGCCTGGGTTGCAGGCCAGGGCCCTAGTAGGGGGTGCACGAGAGGCAACCACGCATCGATGTTTCCCTCCCTCTTTCCTTCCCTTCCCCTCTCTCTAAAAATAAACAAATAAACTCTTAAAAAAAACTAAAAAAAAAAAAATACTGCATTTTGGAAATGTTAAAGAAGGATTTCACGTAAGAGACAAATCCAACTCAGTGCTCTTGGTCACCTGAGAAGGAACAACCCTGTGCCATCCAGCAGGCTGCCCTATCCATCCTTCTTCAGTGAGGTTGCCAGGCCTACACCCCGCTCCTTACTCCCTGCCTGGAGCACTTCCTGTCAGATAAGCGTAGTTTCCAGTTGCCTAAATCCAGGATTCTGTCCAGGATTCTGTAGGCCCATCTTGGTCAGCGGGGTGGGGGTAAATACTGATTTTCTTGTCTGGATTTGTTTTCTGTAATGGTGGAGGCATATTTATCATGTTTATCACGTTCCCTCAAGCCTGATCAGTTTAATTCTTCATTTCTGCATCAAACAGTTATTAATTGAAAACCCGTGTGCCAGACAAATGCAAAATGTCACTTCCCAAAGAAGAACTTAAGGATCAAGTCCACACTGTTTTCATTCCAGATTTGACAGCTGAAGCTGTAAGTGTGGCCATTGCAGCACCTCCGTCAGAAGGAGAGGCAAACGCTGAGCTCTGTCGGTATCTCTCCAAGGTCTTAGAGCTCAGGAAGAGTGATGTGGTTTTAGATAAGGTGGGTATCTCTTTTTCTCGCTTTAAGTATGTTTGATTAGCATACCTTAGTTATTATTATTCTTTTAAATTTTATTTATTTTATTTTTAGAGAGAGGAGAAGAGAGGGAGAAACAGAGGGAGAAAGAGCAATGTATGGTTGCCTCTCACACGGCCCTCACTGGGGACCTGGCCCGCAACCCAGGCATGTGCCCCGACTGGGAATCGAACCGGGACCCTTTGGTTCCCAGCCCGCGCTCAATCCACTGAGCGATACGAGCCAGGGCCCTTAGTTATTATTTTTAAAATACTGATTTTTCCCTTTTCCAAGTAACTAAAAAACTAGTTGTTTTTAACTGTCATTCATTTTACTACTAAAATCTGTGAATTCTTCCTATTTCATCTTCATTTCTGCTACGTCAATCCTTATTCAGACTGTCCACGTGCTCTTCTTCCTTAGTTGACACCAGTTCCGGTACTTTCTCCTTTCCAAATTCATTCCTGTACCGTTTCTGTCAGATTAATTTTGCTCCTCTTTTCCCTCGAGTCATACCATACTAAACAATCTAAAATGGTTCATATTGTTGATCGTCTCCATTAGTGAGTCCATCAAGTATTTCTGGCCCCGCATGTTACCCCTGCTCACTGGGAGAAGCTCACACAAAGTCATTCATACCACGGGTTTGCAGTAGGGTGGCATCAAGACCACCTGAGAATGATTCTAAAACTCAGGTTCTTGGCCATTGCCCTAGACCTACTGGAATAGCATCTGCAGTAGTGAGACCCTGTCCTGTCTCTCTCTCTTAAAATTCTACTTGTTTTCCAGAGCTGTACTCTGCAGCTCCCATCCAGGTTCCAGCTGGCATTCAGAGTCATTGATTAATAGGCTGCACCCAGAAATCCATCTCATCACACCAGGTCCCTTAACATCCCCTACCCGCGGCAGGTCATTTCTGGTTTTCTGCCAGTGCGCATGCTCTGACATTTGCCGGAAAGGCATTCCCCACTCTTCTACCTGTGCAGCTTCTACCCAACTAGATAAAGTCCTGCTCGGACTCTACTTTCTTTAAAGGCTGTTTCAAAACAGCCCGGCAGGTGTAGCCAGTGGATTGAGCGCGGGCTGGGAACAGAGAGTCCTGGTTCGATTCTCAGTCGGGGCACATGCCTGGGTTGCAGGCCAGGTCCCCAGTGAGGGCCACGTGAGAGGCAACCATACACTGCTCTTTCTCCCTGCCTTCTCCTCTCTCTGAAAATAAATAAATAAAAATCTTTAAAAAAAAAAAACACCAGATCCTCTTATTGATATTTGTCTTAAGCACCTATGGAATCACAGCACTTGGAAACGTGGACAATTTTTTAAAATTTTCAGAAATGTGTAACAGCATGGAGAATAACAATTTGTTCTGTGTTTTGGAATTGTTTAATACAAAGTTTATAAGAAATAGCAGTATTTTGGCAACGTAAAAAATAATGTTTACTTTAAATTTAAACAAAAGAATGACTACAAACCAGAATTCATTTAAAAGTTTTAATGCCCAGCTTTCATTATGAAAGAAATTGATGTCTGTATGCAAAAACCCTGGGGAATTGTGAAATTTGTAGTAAGGTGGAATCTAAGAGATGGCCTTTGGGTCGATCACAGTGGTCAGAAGGGTAGCTAAGCCATCAGGAGAGTTGCAGGCCCCCCTATAAGAGTCCCGCAAGGACCTGGCTGCAGTGCAGACGACAACTGAGGTCTGTCTCTAATTGTGTCAGAAAGTTTAGTGTGTTATCCTGACACTGTCTTTTCCTTTTAATCCAGGGTGGTAAATCTCGTGAAAAAGTGGTGAAGCTTTTGGCCTCCACAAGTCCAGAAGAGGTCTTGGAGAAATTGGAAAAGCAAGTTGAAAAAAAATAAAAGTAAGAAATTAAAAAATACATCCTTGAGAAACTTTTTTATTGCTAATGATGAAGAGGCTGTTAAATAGGAAAATGTATTTAAATGCACAGAAGAACATGTTAAAAAAATCCATTTCTATTTAAATGAGAACAGGTCTCAAAGAAGAAGTAGCAGTTTTAATACTGTGCCTGGGATATAGGTTCTAAAAATCCCTGACCCCAAATGGCTTGGAAAATATTACCCAGATTTCATGGCATTACAGAATAGCTGGAAAGGATATTCACGGTGACCGATTCAGCCCCTTTTCTTTTGTGACGGGGCTTCTGATATCCAGAAGCTGAGAGACACTCAGGATCACACTGTGCGAGGTGACAACCAGAACCCAGGTCCCCTGACTGCGAGTTCAGTGCAGTCTGTCCTGCCTGTAAGCTGAAAGGACAATATTCCCACACCACTTCTGGAATTCTAGGGATTGCCTTCTCATCAATTTTATAGCTTTGTAGTCTTTATGTTTTAAAATGCTTATCTATATGCAAAAATGCTTCCTGCATCTTTTTTTAAAACGCTTGAGCATTTTTTGAAAACGTAAGAACAGTCAAGACTTGTACAGGCGTACCTCTCGTTACTGCACTTCGCAGATGCTGGTATTTTTACATATCGGAGGTCTGTGGCCACTCTGTCCAGCAATTCTGTCAGTGCCATTTTTCCAACAGCAGTTGCTCACTTGGTGTCTTTCTGTCACATTTTGGTAATTCTCGTAATATTTCAGACGTTTTCGTTATTATTATATTTGTTATGGTGATCTGTGAACAGTGACCCTCAATGTATTGTAATTGTTTTGTGGGACCGTGAACCACGCTCATAGAAGACAGTGAACTTGATGGATGAATGTGTCTGTTCTGACTGCTCCACCTACCAGCTGTCCCCCCCGTCTCTCTCCCTTTCCTCAGGCCTCTCTATTCCCTGAGGTACAACAATAGTGAAATCAGGCCAGTGAGTAAATAACCCTACAATGGCCTCTAGGTGTTCAAGTGAAAGGAAGAGTCGCACATCTCTGACTTTAAATCAAAAACTAGAAATGATTAAGCTCAGTGAGGAAGGCATGTCCAAAGCAGAGATAGGCCGAAAGCTAGGCCTCTTGCGCCAAACAGTTAGCCAAGTTGTGAATGCAAAGGAAAAGTTCTTGAAGGAAATTAAAAATGCTACCCCAGCGAATACACGAGTGATAAGAAAGCGAAACAGCCTGATTGCTGATGTGGAGAAAGTGTTAGTGGTCTGGATAGAAGATCAGACCAGCCACAACATTCCCTTAAGCCAAAGCCTAATCCAGAGCAAGGCCCTGACTCTCTTCAATTCTATGAAGGCTGAGAGAGGGGAAGAAGCTGCAGGAGAAAAGTTTGAAGCTAGTAGAGGTTGGTTTGTGAGATTTAAGCAAAGGTGCTGTCTCTGTAACTTCAAAGTGCAAGGTGAAGCAGCAAGTGCCAAGACAGAAGCTGCAGCAAGTTACCAGGAAGACCTAGCTATGATGATTCATGAAGGCGGCTACACTACACAACAGATTTTCAATGTGGATGAAACCGCCTTATACTGGAAGAAGATGCCCCCTAGGACTTTCTTAGCTAGAGAGGAGAAGTCAGTGCCTGGGTTCAGATCTTCAAAGGATAAGCTGACTCTCTTGTTAGGGGCTAATGCGGCTGGTGACTGTAAGTTGAAGCCTATGCTTATTTATTATTCTGAAAACCCTACGGCCCTTAGGAATTACGCTAAATCTACTCTGCCTGTGCTCTATAAGTGGAACAGCAAGGCCTGGATGACAGCTCATCTGTTTACAACATGGTTTACCGAATATTTTAAGCCCACTGTTGAGACCTACTGTTCAGAAAAAAAGATCCCTTTCAAAATATTACTGCTCATTGACAATGCACCTGTTCACCCAAGAGCTCTGAGGGAGATGTACAGTGAGATTAATGTTGTTTTCATGCCTGCTAACACAGCATCCATTCTGCAGCCCATGGGTCAAGGAGTAATTTCAATTTTCAAGTCTTACTATTTAAGAAATACATTTCGTAAGGCTATCGCTGCTGTAGATAGTGGCTCCTCTAATGGGTCTGGGCAGAGTAAACTGAGAACCTTCTGGAAAGGATTCACCATTCTAGAAGCCATTAAGAACATACGTGATTCATGGGACGAGGTCAAAATTTCAACATTAACAGGAGTTTGGAAGAAGTTGATTCCAGCGCTCATGGAGGACTTTGAGGAATTGAAGTCTTCCGTGGAGGAAGTCACTGCAGATGTGGTGGACATAGCAAGAGAACTAGAACTAGACGTGGAGCCTGAAGACGTGACTGAATGGCTGCAATCTCATGATAAATCTCTAACAGATGAAGATTTGCTTCTTATGGATGAGCAAAGAAAGTGGTTTCTTGACATGGAATCTCCTGATGATGATGAGGTGAGGATTGTGGAAATGACGACAAGGGATTTAGAACATTACATAAACTTAGTTGATGAAGCAGCATCAGGGTTTGAGAGGATGGACCCCAATTTTGAAAGAAGTTCTACTGTGGGTAAAATGCTATCAAATAACATTGCATGCTACAGAAAAATTATTCGTGAAAGGAAGAATCAGTCAATGAGGCAAACTTCATTGTTGTCTTATTTTAAGAAGTTGCCACAGCCACCCCAGCCTTCGGCAGCCACGGCCCTGATCAGTCAGCAGCTACTAACACCGAGGCAAGACCCTCCGCCAGCAAAGAGATTGCGACTCCCCGAAGGCTCAGATGATGGTTAGCATTTTTTAGCAATAAAATACTTTTTAAGGTACGTACGTTATTTTGCCTACACCTTACAATGACAGAACCTAAGAAAGCAAAACCTGACTCATCCTGCCGCTGGAGGCAGGAGCAGAAAACCTGGCTCCTATGGGCCTCTCCCCACTCCTTTGCCGGGGTGGGGAGCTGGAGAGAGAACCAGAGCATGTCGTTGGTGCATTTGCAGTGTTTAAAATTCAAGACGGCTAAAATCTCACAAACTTAGGGAAGCAGTTCTTTCCTGGGCTGTGGGTTCCCAGCATCCCCCTCCTAACAAAAACTCTAGGGATTTGGTTAAGTAGTTCCTTTAACTATAATGCAGAATATCAATTTTGGAACCCACCATGGCCCCCATTTCAGATTTTTTTTTAACACATGTGCAAGGAGACTAAAAACTTAAGAACCTAGATTTTCAATTTTGATCCAAGAGGTGGCACTATAATGCAAAAGCAGAGAGCCACCTAATTTGAAGAAAGAACTAAACTGCGCTATTGGAAGTCCCTTCTGCAGTGCCTGATACCAGTGATCCTTCTTGTCTCATTTTCTCAGAGGCGCCTCTGAGGCCGTCTCCTCATATCTTGAGTTTAGCTCAGGCTAGAGTGCAGTGTTACCCCAGGCTGACTGGGTACCCAGAAGGTCAGGGTCACTGCCATGGAGGAGTCAGTATGATCCCGAATGCTTCCCTGAACTCTACAGCTTTGAGAAATCCCCTTTAGTTGATGTTTTTGAAAATGGAATTGGGCCAGACGATTGACAGGGACTAAATTCTAAATGAGATGCCAAATTTATTCATTTGAGTCAAGAACACACCTGCCAATTAGACTGACTAGCGGCGTCCTCTAGTGAGTACGTTCTGTCCCTTTGGGAAATCTCTTAAGGAGCCAGTTGTTTGGAGGCTGCTTGGAGAGCTTGGGATCGGGGCCAGGGAAAGTACAGGCCTGGGTCAGCTGTGACCACCTGGAGCTCGCATTTCTGCTGCAGGGAGAGGCCCAGTATATCTTATCAGCCCCTCTCCTGGGACAGTACTGGACACTGATGATTGATGGCACAGCAGCTGCCTTTTCCTAAGCTCCAGGGAGACCACCTACTTCTCCCCACGTAGGCTTTCTTCAGACAGTCCTTGTCATTCAGTGAAGATGTTCAGCATTTCATGATCCTATTCCAGCTGTGTGTCCAGCTGTCTGTCTAGTCTCTTGCTGTTAGAGTTTGGGGGGAGGGGCGGGGGGGCATATACCGACACTTTGTAGCATCAGTTAAAGACTCTAGTCATTTCTGCATGAAACTGCTCTCACCCATGATGCGGTTTTACTTTCGCAGTGGCTTTCCAATCATGACAGTGCCTTAGGTTTCCCCAGTGACACCTATGGGGTAGCCGCACTGTGGGAGTACAGGGACAAGTCAAGTCAACAGAATGCCAAGCCTTTTGTCCTCTTAGAGCTGTGCTTCTGATGCAGTAGCGGGCAGCCACATGTGGCTGTTGAGCACTTGAAGAGTGTGGCTAATCAGGTTTAAAAATAAAAGATGAAAGTATCATAAAAATAAAGGCCATGTTGGAAACACCACCAACAAAGACGCTGAACATGGCCTGTGATACAGAGTTTGAGACAGAGAAAGGTGAGCAAGGAAAAGAAAACGGCAGGAATAGAAGTCAGAAAAATACCAGCACGTACCTTATTGGAGTCCTGAAGAAGAGAATCCAAGAAATGGAACTGAAAAAATGTAAATGTATAATCAAGAAAATGTTGGAGAAATAAGATAAATTTACAGATACAAGGCACAGTGTCCCAGGTGAAACACCAGCAAAGAATGACCAACAACGAGACACCACCTAGTAAATAAAGTTCTCCGATTTGAAAAATAAAAGCTCATGGCCATCTAGACAAAAAATAGAAGTCGTGGGGAGGGAGAGGGGAGACACATACCTGCATACTCATGTGTTGCAGATAGGACTGAATTGCTACATTGTTTTAGAATAGGCAGTAGCATTTATTAAAATTAAAAGTACCAGTCCTTTTAACCCAGCAATTCTACTTTTGAAGACTACCCTACAGTAAAAGCTCCAAAAGATAATGTGGAAAAGCAATGCAGCATTGTCAGTAGGGGCAAGAAAAGGGAAACAACCTAAGTGTCTACCTAGAGGAGAATGGTCATATGGTCACTGGTAAATCCATACTATAGTATGTTATTAAAATTAAACCATTAGATTTTAATCTATAAGTGCTGACCTGGAGTCTATTATATTTTGTTGCATAAACAATATACATATATATGTGTGTATGCGTATGTATTTTTATATATAAAATAACCATACGTTAATAAAAAAAGGGAAAATGTTCATGTATATCAAATTTATGCATATTTGTGTGGGCATGGGGAAAGAGACACAGAACAGACCATAATTACCAGTTGGGTGCAGATTATTCATATTTGCATTTCACTTTTTTATAATACTTATATGTACATAAAAAGTATATAGTGAAGGAAATTATAAAATGAGAAAAACACACAAAAAAGGAAAAGCTCTGGCCTTTAGCAATTTGAGCAGCTTTATTTCCCTAATTCAGACAAAGAGGCTGGAGCTCCTGGAGGGAGTTAATGGCACTGACAGTGGAAAAAACCCATGAGATCATCATCACATCATCCCCTGAAGCTGGAGAAGTCACTGAAACCCAGAGAAAATCTAACTGGTAATGAATACATTTGGGCTCTCTGTGCCCTTCTGGGACAGGAACGAAAACACCAGCTGAATCAGCCCGTCAGCCCACGGAGACATTGCTGGGAGATCTGTGTGCTGCACTCGTACCCCAGCCAGCGCAGAGATACCCCACACTCCTCCGGAGCCACAGAGCTGACATAGACTGGGCCCAGCTTAGTGCCAGGCACTGTGTGTAAATGCTTTCGCTCAGTCCTGCAAGGGGGCAGGCAGTCACATCTAACATGTGAGTTCGGTGGAAGACTTGCTAACCTGCTCCCCCATACCATCCTGTAAATCTTAAAACCCAAGGGGTACTTTAAAAGCTCCTCTCCACTTTTCTAGTCTGATAGCATTGGTAACTCCTTATTCATGTTTGAATTCATATGCTAAATCATGTAAGGAAACAGTCACAATTCCTCAGTAAGTCTCCTCCCTACCTCATCTTCTATCAGTTACTCTGCATCCTGTGTATGAACACTATGCTTTACATTTTACCAAATACTTTCCTCCCTTTGCTTCAACAAATGTTTATATAGCATCAGTTATGTGCCACTGGGGGTTTATTGGTCACAAATTCTAGTTTCTCATGTCACTCTGGTATGATTGCTCATTTATTTTTGTGATAACACTGGGAGAGTGGCAGGGTAGGTATTATCCCCGTTTTTGCAGGTGAGCAGATAAACTCGGAGTCTAAGTGGTTTTTTCAAGGTCATATACCTTGCAAGGACAGAACTATAAGCGGGGACTCCTTACAGTTAATGCCATATGTTATTACAACAGACTATCTATTTGAGATTAATTCCACTTGACACTACTTTAATTCTCTTAAATTATTACTTTTTTTGATGTTATTTTCTGTCTCTGTGCATGAGGCAGAAACCATGCCTTTTATTTCTTCCTGATTTTGGGCACATATGACTGCCATTTAAAAAAGAAAAAAAAACAAAGAAAGGGAGAGAAACTAATGTAAAAGCTCTAAGTTCATGGGTGTAATGAATGAGAATAATGTCAATGTGGCTTTTTATTTTTTTTTTTTTTTAAGATTTTATTTATTTATTTTTAGAGAGAGGAGAAGGGAGGGAGAAAGAGCAATGTATGGTTGCCTCTCACATGGCCCTCACTGGGGACCTGGCCTGCAACCCAGGCATGTGCCTCGACTGGGAATCGAACCAGGACCTTCTGGTTCCCAGCCCGCGCTCAATCCACTGAGCTACACCAGCCGGGCTGTGGCTTTTTAAATATACCACATAAAATAAAACAAGTGGAATGTTGGGATAAAAAAAAAAAAAAAAAAAAAACATCAGCATATAGATAACTCATGTGGAATGCAGAAATAACTCATGTTAAAGGGAAGATTCTTACCGTATTTTCAAGCAGGGCTGGTAGTGAGCCCATATGTACCCTACTCTATCAGTGTTAAAATATTTAAATATTGTTGGAAAACCACCTTTCTTCTGAGCTTTCAGAGAGACACCCCTCACTCCAGCTGTGCCCCTGGACCTCTGAATCTCCCTAATTAGCGTCCAAAGCGGACATAGCAGCTGCTGTCCCGCTTAGTAGTGCTTGGGCTCTATCAGTTGATAAATATTTTTAATAACTCATCTGCTTTTAGAGAAGATCCTGGGTCACAGGCCAGTGTCACCTCTCTGGGCTGTCTGTAGTGCCACGACCTATTTTTATGGTTGTCTATTAATGTAATTAGAGGGGTCGAGGAAACCCCTTCTTTTTATTTACATCTAAGTGTGAATAGTTGTTTTATTAGGTCCTTTCCCAAAAAAAGTTACTTGAAAGGTGGCTCTTCAGGAAAAGGGGAGAGGAGAGCTGGGTCTGGAGCACGGAGACGTAGCCCCGGGAGAAGTCGGCCTAGCGTGGAGTGTTAAGAGAGAAAGCAGATTGCGGAAGTTGCTCTTTAATCCCTGTGGCCTATGATGAAACATATACTCTTAATATTGTCTTTAGATCAGATAAAGCTTTTTCAGTGGCTATGAAGGAGACAGTAATAAAAAAGCATAACACTCATGTCACCGTATTAAAGAATAGGCTAACCACCAAAACTTGAGAAATTGATTAATATTTTAAGTATTTTATTTAAATAAAGCCATTGTAATGGCCATTCAAATTACTTGAAATATAATAATCACTCTGACAGGAAGTTATAGTCGCATGGTATTTATAGAAGAGAAAGCGGCAAAAGTGCACATTTGGAAGCGAATATAACATTGTCAAATCAACTGCATGAAGTACCAGAAAAGAAAAGAGAG
Source organism: Micronycteris hirsuta (assembly GCA_004026765.1). Classification (NCBI taxonomy): domain Eukaryota; kingdom Metazoa; phylum Chordata; class Mammalia; order Chiroptera; family Phyllostomidae; genus Micronycteris; species Micronycteris hirsuta. Next base: position 15,224 of record PVJI01002588.1, read on the forward strand.
TCAGATAATTGCAGTGGAGTCAACTATACATGATCGAAAAGGAAAGGGGAACATTACAGCGTTTTCCTCGTACTTTGGTGTAATATGAATTTTGACCTACTATGTTTAAGTTAGCAAATAGCCTTAGGGTTTGAATAAAATGATTGTGAGCCCTAATCCCACCACTGTTAGATCAAGACACTAAAACTGAGAATGATTCCTTCCTCATTTTACAGTTTTATTCTTGATGCTCCTCTAGAAGAGACCAAAATGATTGTGGAGCTGCCTCATACCTACAGAGTAATTACAGAGTACCGTAGTCATATAACAACAAGAGCTCAAAATGAGATCTACAATTACTTTACCTTCCAACTGCGGGTGTTAATGTCCAAGACGTTACAACTAAACTGGTTGTGCATTCACGAGTTGACTTTACCAACTTCTGTGAAATTGTAGGAATGAGCATGTCCAACTGCGGGTGTTAATGTCCAAGACGTTACAACTAAACTGGTTGTGCATTCACGAGTTGACTTTACCAACTTCTGTGAAATTGTAGGAATGAGCATGTCCAAGTCTATGGATATTTGCTCATATTAAAAAGGAAAAGCAAAGATTTTCTAGTTTAAAATTTCTAACTTCTGTGTATAACAAAGACAGAACTGAAGGTCAAACAAGGAAAACATACACAAAGGTCAAAGCACTAGGAAGTCATGAAACAAGAATCTGAGGTAGAAGTTAAGCAACATAACCCAGCAACCATCCCATCTCTCCAGTAAGATCTTAAATGCCTCAAGTTCCAAAAAAATTAACCTGTTTTCTAAAATTAGATGTAGAATTATGACCAACAGAAGATACACACAGATGTTTGTCTTGTTATCAAAGTAGACGGTTTTACTAAAAGCTGCTGACGTTTCTATCAGTAGTAACCATAGGGAGGCCGTTGGTTGTAACCATAGTGTCCATACTGGTGAGGGTAGTAGGCTTCTTGTCTGTGCTGCTGGTAATTGTTCCCCCAGGGCCGTCCATGCCATTGATTGGATCGATTGTCACTTGGCCACCCCCGTCTGCTGTCCCTACCTCTGAACTGTCTGTTATCTTGCAACCTACAACAAAAAATAAAAGAAAATTTTTATACTTTTAAAACAACACATGACAAATCTATCCTGTTGCATTTGATTTCTCAATTGAGTACTTAGTAAACAAGAGAGTGATAAACATTTTAGCATCAGTTATTCAAAAACATTTCTAATATTTAAGTCATTCTTTCACTGTTACATTAGACGTGGTTTGCAGAGAAATAGGCAGACTATAACACCAAACCCAAAACAATAAGATAGTTCTAAATAAAACTGAAAACTATTACATTGTAAAAACAATGGTGATTTATTCCTGTTATCTATTCTGAATTATTAAATAGAATAACTTCCACTGTATAAGATTTCTAAAGTAAAACCAAAAACATTACTTTCTCTATGGAATTCGTACAAAGTTTTGTAGAAGACTCAAGGTTTTGAAAGTATATTTGCAAATAAAATATTAGTCCACAGAAAGAACGTTTAAAAAAAAAAAAAAAACAGCCCTGGCTGGTGTAGCTCAGTGGATTGAGCGTGGGCTGGGAACCAAAGGGTCCCAGTTCGATTCCTAGTCAGGGCACATGCCTGGGTTGCAGGCCAGGTCCCCTTTGAGGGCCATGTGAGAGGCAACCATACATTGCTCTTTCTCCCTCCTTTCTCCACCCCCCGTCCCCTTCCTCTAAAAAATAAAATCTTTAAAAAAAAACAAAACATTAACACACACACAATGAACAATAAGGGGAAAAAAAATCAATGGGCTGACAAAATGTGAAGACGAATATTTACCAGCCACTTAATTTGTGCCGGGCACTATGCACACCATACTGAGCCAAAGCCTTGGTCCCTGCCCTCAGTGGCCTCCTGGGCTAGCGGACTGAAGCTATTCCTCTCCCAGGTCAGCCATGTGCAAGTCATTCTCAGGCAATACCTACCAATTGCCTCTGTTTCTTTGGTTCCCACCAGCTCTGCTATTCCATTCCTCAACAATTGGAGGGGACTCAGGAGGACGTTTCAGGTATTCCTGGTACTCTTTGTCATCTTCTGTGAACCTACTGGCAAACATCTCTTCAAAATTTGGAACAGCTTCTGAAGTATCGGTCATTCTGGAATTCTGTACCCTTTTAATTTGTTTCTATTAGAATTAAAAAAAATTAACAGTATTTTACCAGTGAAAAACCAAGAAGTAAACAATTTTAGATATGCCTAGGATAAAATAAGTGACATGGCTTAAAAGAAAAAAATCCAATTAAAAAAAAATGCAGTCTAGAGTATTTTATAATGGTACCCAATGGATTCTTATTCCAGATTCTGTGACGAATGAAAAATAACTACTATAGATGGAATGGCTACAAAAACTGAAATCTGGCCCTGGCTGGTGTAGCTCAGTGGATTGAGCGTGGGCTGCGAACCAAAGGGTCGCTGGTTCGATTCCCAGTCAGGGCACATGCCTGGGTTGCGGGCCAGGTCCCCAGTGGGGGCCACGTGAGAGGCAACCACACATTGATGTTTCTCTCCCTCTCTTCCCTTCTGTCTAAAAATAAATAAAATCTTTAAAAAAAATTTGACCTTAAAAAAAAAAACCTGTATCAGCTGGGTTTTCCAGGACAACTATGAATTCACTCAACAAGTAGTATTCTTTCACCGATATTTTCAGAGAGCCCTCTACATCTGAGAAAAAATGTGGCTTAGGCCGCAGGGACCTAATTCTTCAGAAACCAGGGGACAAAGAGTTCACTTCTTTCCATCTTCACCCAAATCCTGGAAGCCAGCCGGAACCATGTTCTGTTGGTAACCTCACTTCCTAGTCTTTCTGGATCAGATCCTGGTCAGTATTCCCTTCCCCCACCCTTCCTGGCCTAAACCCATCTTTTTGCTCTTTGCCTCAAGACTCCTAAAACCTGTTTCCTGATTTGGGGCACCTGTGTCATCATGCTAAAATTTTAAAACCAATTCTCCCTCTTATCTGACATCCCCTAAATTATTTTTCTTCCTGTATTTAACTTACAGTAAAGAGTTTTTGACAAAGAGATGTGATATTGGAAGACAGCTGCTAGTTTGTCCTTCCCCCAAATCCCTCAAAACATGCAAATATTTGTGATAACTACCTTCATCCCAACAAAATTAAACAGATTATTGTTTGGATGCAAGAGACAACATCTACATGTTTCACCTTTCAGACCGCTGCTCTCTCTGAGTATGCCTTATTAAAAATGTCAGACTTTCCACGTATCTGGGATTGGCAAACCGCTGTCAAATTCTCAAATTCAAGGTACAGTTTAAAATAAATCCTGCATTAAAATTCGTGCTTGAGTTTCTATAGGGATCACGGAAATCACCATAAAGATGGCCCATACCTAGCCAGAGGGGCAGTAAAAATCACAAGGCAAGGCAGATGTGCTATTCTATTTTTATGTTCTCCCACATTACCATCCCACAAGTAAATATATTTATCATTACTCATGAGAATGACATTTAAATAGAATTGCTATTAACCAATGCTACCGCGATAAATTTAATTAAAATAACAATTTTTTTTATTGATTCAAGCTTTACTTACCACAGGGATTTGAAGTACAGTTTAATAATGTTTAGGTTGTCTAGATCTGTGGGAGGGAAAAAAAGAACCTTCAAGAAAACCCTCAAAAGGCGCAGGGGAGGGGGTAGAGACCGTAAGGGCTTTAAATGTAGGGGTTGGATTAAAAGTGCTCTAACGCCTTCCAACGCTAATCTGGAAGAGTGCACAAAAGTGCCAGCGAAGAGCTAGAAAGAAAATGATACAAAGACTTGTCCTCTGAGCCTTCAGAACCAATAAACTAGTTCCAGCATGAATAATAACTTCACAGGGTATGTTCTTTTCCGCTGAAATAAAGGGGCACAGCCTTTCAGATTTGCACTCGAACATTAGTTTATTTACCACAAATAAAACCACACAGAACTCCGGCTGCAGGCGACTAACCTTGGAAAGGACTGGGTGAACCCTGAGGACCGAGGGAGGTAAGGACGGGAAACCACCGCGATTTTTCAGTCCGCTCCCAAAGCAAGTAAGAGCTGGTCTGCCAAGGTTTGGCAGGTTCGCTCCTTTCCGAGGCACCTTAGCTGTCCGGGTGCGAAAGAAACTAGAAGCCGTGAAGGGCAAGGGGCTTCCGACCTCGCGGAAGCGCCCAGACCTGGAGCCGCAGACCGAGGACAACTCGTCACTCGGCTCGGGCCGCCCGCCTCCCTCCTCCCCGGCACCCAACCGGGGAAATCACCCTCCAAGCGCTGTGTCTACTCAGCTCGGGTCGAGCTCTGCCGCCGAAACACGCAGAAAACCCACCTCCGGCTCACAACACCTCCGGCTCCAACTCTACACCACCCCACCTCTCCAAGGTAACGGAGCCACTACTGTCAGAATCCGACAAGCCCCTGACTTCCGCTTCCGGCAAGCTACGCAGAGGCGGGCGTGTCAAATCTCGCGATATCTAGAATGCGGCGCGGGGCCCTTTCCCAGTTTTTCAGATGGTGGTGCGAAGGTCGGAGCGCGCTTGACGCCTACCTGGTACCCGTGCAGGAGAAATATATTAATCGCCGTATATTAATTCCCCTTGAGTGGGAGCTGGTGACGGGTAGGGACGGAAGTTTTGGAAATATGCAGAGAAGGGAGGGAAAGGCCGCTTCCGGCCGCCTGCTCCCGCGGTCTGTGCAGAGCGCGAGGCGAGAGAGGCCGCGAAGAGCAGCGCCGGCGGCTCACCTCAGCGGCGCGGCGCCTTGACCTCCTGCAGGGCAGGCCTCGGCAGGAAGAGTTCCACACTCCGTTTCGTACGTGTTTTCCCCAAACACACCCCCTCTCTCCTCCAGTTTCCTGCGTCAGCGCCCAGCTGCCTCCAAGTGCCTTGGCCACCTCTTCTCAGACCTTCCGCAGGTGTATACAAGCTGAATATCCCAAACGCAGCGTGGCCTCCCACCTCCTGATTACTTTCAGACTCTGCACCCCTTTTGTGCATACTACCACCAGTTTCCAGTGCGGATACCTGGATGTCTGTATGGGGTACCATTTATTGCCTTTCTGGCGCCCAGCAGTGACTAAGTTCTGCGGACTGTACCCCTGCAGGCATTCTGACATTCGTCCAGGCGCCCTGCTGTTTCCACCTAATGGAAGTTCCCATTGTCATCCCGCGAACGGTGGGAATGCAGTGCCTCTCTCAGTGGTGCTGTTCCTCCAGCACGTCCCCCATCAGCCGTGTTACATCGGCTGCCATAGGTCTGATCATTTTCATTAAAAAAAAAAAAAAATATTTACTGACTTGAGAGAAAAAAAAAACATGGATTTATTGTACCATGTATCTATGCATTCATTGTTTGATTCTTGTGTGTGTGCCCTGACGGGAGATGGAACCCACAACCTTGGCGTTTGGTAGCAAAGCTCTGATCCAAAAATTTTACCAGCTCCCTGTTGCCTGTAGATTAAAGGCCACATTTAGTTATTCATTCATTCATTCATTCATTCATTCATCTTTCTGGTTTTTTTTCTTTTTTGCTCAATCCATCCACCCTCCAGCATGCCCCCAATTTATTAACGTGGATTCAAAACCCTTAACTTTATTTCCTGCTGTTCCCGTTTCATTCTCCCTTTGCCCCTAATACTGAAACTTAATGTGTTCATTCATTTCTTATCACTTTCTAGCTTAGAACTGCAATTATACACAAGTCGTTTCCCTTACTAGACCATACACAGACCTTTACCTGATTCATTCCTGCATCTTGCTGTGTGTGATGTTGTGCTTTGTATAAAGCAAGCACTCAGTACATGTTTCTGGAATGAATGATGGAACTACGAATGTTCCAAGCCATGTTTTCGGGCCATTAACCAAGCAAAAGTGTACAGGATAGTATGGATGGCAGGTAGGATAAGCTGGGTGTTGGGCAATAAAGGGGAAGGTGGAAAGACCAAGGTTACGATAATTGAACAATCACTGAGCAGATGGTGGGAGAAAAGGATTAGGAGGAATCAGGGAGGACTCCAATTCCTTAAGCCTGGGGAACTGGGGCTGAGAAGGGATAGCCATAGAGTGGGCTGGTTTTAAAGCAAAAATGAGTTCAGAGCTCAAAAAGATTTGTAGAATTTGAGATGGTAGTGAACTATCTAAGAGAAAAAATTTAGGGAGTTGTTGCAAATACAGGACTGAAGCTGAAGAAAGAGAGGCTGTGCCCAAATATGTAAATGTGTGAGTCATCCACGAAGACACAACAGTTGAAATCATCAGTGTATATGATCTTTTCCACAGGAGAAAGTATTTATAGAGAAAAGCAGAAGGCCAAGGCCTACGCCTCAGGAAATGCCCAGATTTAGGAGGCAGGAATAGGAAATATAAACTTGAAAAGAAGATTAGAATAAATATAATACGTGGGTAGCAACATAGCAGTTGAAAAACTCAGAAAAGTACTTCCCCACCTGGTATCAGGAGACAGGATATTTGGAAAAAGGAGAGCTACTGAAGGCCAACTTGCTGGTCTCCTTGTGACTTTATGATGGCATTATTCCTAGGTAATCAGGACTTACACAGAAACGAGTATATTTCTTTAAATTCATAAATGGCACTTGGGAGCTCATAGGCTTCTGAGAGTTTCTGTGAAAAATTCTAGGTATTCCAGCCAATTTTCAGATAAAATATTGTTGCCCATAATGCTTTCTCATATTATGATGTTTTATCAGTTATTATATTTCATTTTCTGACATCATCAGGAAATACTCTGTTCCATGAAAAGGAATTTTCCAGATAACTGACATTTAGCCTTTAAGTACCAAAACGTTTTCATTGGAACCACTTTTAATGGAAATGTGCATAAAATATAGTACTTACTTTTATGCAATAATCAGAGTATTTGTGCCATAATTTAATCTTTGCTTGGCAACTAAAGATCATCATTATCATCAATTATGATATTCTGCTGCATGGTAAATGTCCTTGGGCCTGTTGACACATATGGAAAAGATTGACTGTTGTTAGTTGACTTTGCTGTCTATTATTAGTGTTATATCTCAGTATTTTATCTTCTATCTGCTTTATAAATTAACCTGATTTTACCCATAATTTCAAGCTTCACTTTGACCTGGTGATCTGGAAGGAAAACACACCAGCAGAAGACCCTAGGGAATCCTGGCATCGAGAGAGCGTTGCTTTCAGAGGTTGTGAGTGACCCTGGATAATGACCATTCTAAACATGGTGAAACTGAGGTACAAAGGGACATAGAATTTATTCAAGGGCACAGCTGGTAAGTGGCAGCAGGATTTTGATCAAGTCTATGATACTTCAGAAAGCCTTGCTTTTTCCTCAGGGAAACACTGTTTTCTCCTTTTCATTTCTGACTCCACAGATCTTTAGCCACATTACACAGCTTTGCTCCGCTGCATGGCCCAGGCTCTTCCGAACGATTGATATGGACCCTGGAAGGCAGGAGCTCTGCCCCTGCAGCCTCTCCACCAGGAAGTGAGCTCCACAAGGTATCTGTCTCCCTGATTTTATCTTCTGCAAAATGGGGGTAATAATCCTTGCTACTGCTCTGCTTAATAAGGTTATTATAAGAATTAATTATTGCAGCCCGGCTGGTGTAGCTCAGTGGATTGAGCGCGGGCTGGGAACCAGAGTGTCCCGGTTCAATTCCCTGTCAGGGCACATGCCTGGGTTGTGGGCCAGGTCCCCAATGAGGGCCATGTGAGAGGCAACCATACATTGCTCTTCTTCCCTCCCTTCTCCTCTCTCTGAAAATAAATAAATTTAAAAAAAAGAATTAATTATTGCATAGATAAAGTACTTTAGGATCCAGTGAAAAAAGATGCTTTGTGAATGCTAATGATAATTAGAGTTACTATATGTTGCATAAATGTTTAGTCTCTAAGAAAATATTTCAAGTTATATGAGACATTGGTTTAGAATCACATCTGTACTCCTGTGGCTGTAATTACATGCAGTTGTTTTGATCAGAGATTACAAGATTTTAATCCAGTTCTCTGCTTCAGTATCATCCTCCCACATAAGGAGTTCTTTGTGTAAGAGAGTTTTTTTCCAGGAGAGTGTGGAAAGCAAGCCAATGCTAGTTACAAGTTTCTTTGCTACCTGAGTATTACTGTTTGCTATAGAAGCCAGTTGATATCCTAGAAGAAGGAAAGATGAGCAAGATTGGGGAAGAAAAAGCTGTGAATTGGCTTAATGGGTTGGAATCAAAGTCTTCCAATTCTAAAATTTGTGATTGTGATATGAAGGTATTTTCTCTCCTTTTTCCTTCTGTTCATTACCTTAATGAATGGCACAAACTACGTTTTCTAAGTAGAAGTGATTTTGACTTGTGTTGTTCAATATCTGCCTATTTCTTTTTCGTCTGACAGGGCTCATCCAAAGCCAAATGATGGCGCTAATCTTTGGTATCCTTCCTTCACTTTTTGTGGCTGCTTTGTATGCTCCATTGGCTAGCTCTGGTAATCTACTTCAGTGCCTTGGTGCTACCCAACTCTTCATCAGATATGCGTGTTGCACTTAGACGGGATCTTGGAAATGCACAGAGAGGCCAAGAGTCTTGTCCAGAATTTACTCTCAGCCACTCCTTACCCCATACTACCATCATCATTCCTTCATGTAATTCCCCAGAATGTTTTTCATTGAAGTGATCAGTGCAGTGTGAGTGTTAAAAGCATTTTCTAGGCACTTGAAAATGGCCGAGTAAGTCAGGATCCTCATCTGAGGGTGAGCTTCCGACATTTTCCCCGTTCTAAGAGGGTAAGTCCTCTGGGTTTCGATCCAGGGTTTTGGCAAGTTTATTGTCCTTGGTGACAGGCAGCCTGTTCCACATTTGTGTGAAGCCCACTTTGCCTAATAATCTTTTAAAAGAAGAGTATAGAAAGCCCAATTTTTAGGCAGATGTTCAAGTGATGCAAGTATCTTTAACGTAAGTGAGTGTAACAGGGAATGGAAAGAGCACCAGACAAGGAGTCAAGACACTTGACTGACTCCCTGTGGGTTATGGAGGAGATCTTTGAGAGGATGTGGCCAACAGTTGACACAAGAGCTGGACCTGAGTAATCTGAGGCTCCTCACCTCTTCTCCTGTCCTTGGAACTTATGTTCTGACCGCTGTCCCCACCGTCCATTTTCGAGGGTGCAGCCATGAGAGAATGAGGTGTTGAGACCATCTGGACTGAACCCAGTTAATGCCTCTATATACACTTTAAAGACTCTGGTGGGTGGTGCAGAGACCTACTCATCTTGCACTTGCCCAAGGTAAGCCTCATAAGTAAGTTACCTTGCTTATTAAAACTGCCACCAATGTGGTGTGCTCTGCCTCTTCCTTCACCTCTCCTTGTTCTCATGGTACAGGAGCCACTTTGCAAACCAACAGTTATGCAAGTCACTACCTGTCGGGGCTTTTGTTTTTTTCACTTAGTTTCCTATTTCACAGATAAAATTCAGGCTTCAGCATGAATTTTCTGGGTCCCCCAATCCTATACCTACAGTTGGACCTCTTTCTGCCCCCTTTTACCTTTTGTCTTTCAGTCTTGCTGCGGTGTGACTTTGGTCTGTGCAGTCACTGCTCTTCTGGGCATTGCTCTTGCAGTTACTCCTTCTCCCTTCTCTGTTTTCACCTCCCCCCCTTCCTGGCTCCTCCCACCCCCACACCCACCAGGTAAGCTTGCTCAAGTTTCTCCAGTCTCAAAACAAAACCGATACCCTGCCCTCAATCCCCTGTCCTCCTCTAAATATCTAGGATCTCCTTTCTCCACATGGGGAGTCTCTTACCAAGAGCACTCTACACCTGCAGTGTTACAGTGTCCTCTCCCCCTTCCTATTCACTGCAGCCTTGTTTCTGCCCCCAGACACGCCACTGAAACCACTCTGGCACTGTTCACTAGGGCCGTTGACCTAGAGCCAAATTCAGTGACTACTTGTGTAAAATCTTCGGTTTATTTAGTATCTCTGCAGCACTTGACACTTATCTCCTTCATCCCTTAAACCTTCTTCCTCCCTTAAACCTTCTTCTCACTTTGTTTCCAAGTTTTTCATGATTCTCCTCTGCCCTGGGACCCTGTTTCTTCCCCTGCTTGTGCCTAAATGTCGGTGTCCCCATGGCCTTGTCTGTACTCTCCTTATGTTACCTATGCAGACCAATCTCTTTTTTGGCTTCCAGCTCTGTGCTGATGACTCCAGCCATCCATGCGGTCTGAGTTTTCGACTCATAAATACTCCTGCAGACTAGAAACTTCTATCTGGATGTCCGACAGGCATCTCCAGCACATGTCTAAATGTAATGTGAGTTCATCTTTCTTCCTGAGCCTGTTCATCCACCTCTGTCTCCATTCCTGAAGAATGCTTCCTCCTCGCTACTCACAGCAGAAACCTGGCAGCAATCCTGGACTCCTCCCACACACCCAGTCCCTCCCCAAGGCCGTGGACTCGAGCTCCTGACCATTTCTTCTGTGTCCACTCCTCTCCTTTCCTTTCGCCACTCCTAGTTCTGACTCTCACCCTTTCTCATACAGAGCACAGTGATAGGCTTCAGCTGGTGCCTGTAGCCAGCTTTGCTCCCCTCCAGAGCCTTCTCCATCCTGCTAGTAGAGCACTCTTCTTTAATTGTTATGAAACATACAGAACAGGAAAATAGATAATGATATCCCCAGTTCTTGCGTGTCTACCAGCCAGCTCAAAGTAGCTTCTTTCTACACCACAAACTCGGTTGCATCTATCCCTTGCATCTGTCCGCCTTTCAGTGGTTCCTAATTGCTTCTAGGATACACTGTACACTGCTCAGTGTAGACTTACAGCCTGTTAAGATTTAGTTCTGCCCTATCTGTTCAGCCTCATCTGCCACCCTCCCTAACTAGATGCACAGCCACGTCACCGTGTTTCAGGTTCCCGGAAGAGCTCACGTTGTGCTGCACACACGCTCCTCCTTCCGTGTGCAGTGTCCTCCCTGCTGGTCCACTCGGTAACTCTCGGCCTGTTGTGTCACCTTCCGGTGGCCTTCCCCAGGACACCCCCCTCTTCGTCCCCAACTCCAATTAAAACTGAGCATTTTTTCCTTTATATCTTTAACATATATAGTCACATATTTATCACCATGTACTGTAATTTGTTTACATCCACCTAAATTATAAATTCCTTGAGAGTAAGGAGTCTTTCCCTTCTTTGACAGTGAGCGTAGAGTCTGGCAACATAATGCATAGTTGGTGCTCAGTAAATGTCTATTGATCTGGCCCCTACCTTCCTCCCCAGTTTTATATTTGAGTAATCTTTTCCGCCGAGTAAGCATTCAACCATATTTACTCAGCTCCCTTCCTGTGCATAGCATCTGTGTTCCCCGGACACCCCCTTATCATGGTGCTGCTTTATTGAATCTGTCTGTTTTCATGTCCATCTTTCCTGCTGGGAGGTAAGCGCTCGGAGGCCAGGGACCTTGTGTGACGTCTCTGCCTCTCCAGCACCTGGTACTGGGGCCGACGCACCCAAGGCAGGGAAAAAGCATGTGTGAACATGTGAAAGAAGGAGTTAGACTTGCTGATTTTAAGTTCTCCAACTTCAGGTTCCAAAAACTGTGACATAATGTAGAAGTTTTCTCCCAGTAGATGATCAGAACAGTTGAAACACCAATTCAAACAGTTGGCAAATATAAAGGTAAACATTTAAGATAGTGAGTCAGATGAAGGTGAATCCTCCAAGAGGATCGGGAACATTGGCAGTGAGTGTGTCCAAGTTGTCTCCAGCACCCCCTTTGCACCCGATGGTGGCTCCCATATGTTCCCTCCCATGACACATGTGCCGGAGAGCTTCTCAGAAGGGTGTTTGACAGCCTCCCTGGGACTAAACTGGCTCGAAATAAGCTGCAAGCACATTATTTCTCTGCAGCAAAAACTGCTCTTTTCCCGTTAGCACTTCACTTTAATTTGCTCATTTTCGTCAACTAAACACAAAGCTTGGTCATTTATTTTGCATTTTATTTCTGTTCACATAAAATTCTAGAGAAAACCCTAATGTAAAGGCTCTCTTAGGATTTATGACCTTAACTTATTTTTTTCACTTCACAAGTATCTATCAATATCCAGTGTATATCTAGGCCTCAGGTTGGGGGAGGGGAGAGAATTTTTAAAAATGTGGAACACAAATTTTAAGATCTACTTGAAGAGTCGAACAGAAGATAGTTATGATGTAAAATATGCATGATATAAAGTAGTACATGGTAAACTAATGGAGTGCAGGAAAAGGTAATTCCAATTAAGTACTGAGTGACTCCAGAGTGAGGGGAAAAAATTAAAGCAAAGTGACAGTCACCCAGAGAAATTTACTGAAGGTGCTGAATCTCCAACAGGCACACTGTACACACACCGCCGGAAAGTAAGACCTTGTGAGTAATCTGGGGTTTGGATGTGGAGGATGGAGACCGGCCATTTTTCTGCTGAATACTCTTCAGAGACTCCGTGGCTGCTCCATTTCCCTTAGGCCACCTCACAGGGCTCTTTGCTCCTCTTCTCTCCCAAATGCCCTCAGGGACCCCTGTGTAATGGCATCTCTGTCACCTTTGGAACGAGGTGTGGTACCAGCTCACTTGGGGAAATGCACATTTCTTTGGATTTCACCACATCCACTTAGACATTGGGTAGGGCTGACCCTGTTTTCCTCTGTGGCAGGTAAGCATTGCTTCCTCCCACAGCTGGTGAGCTTTGCTCTACGGAGATCTTCAGCGTTTTTAGGTAGGAAGGACATTGGTTTTAGATGCAGACTAACCTGAGTGACTTTAGCCAAGTTAGGGGCTCATTTTTTTTCTTCTAAAATGAGATTATAACGATTATTGTTTTCTACCTCCCAGATTATGGTTATAAGGATTAACGAAAGTCAGCTCCCCCTCTTCTTCCTCATTGTGTTTCAGGGAACCGTCCCCTTCATCTTGGGCCCAGAGCCCTGGCCTCTTCCTCCATATGGCCTCCCAGATGCTCTGAGCTTTAGCACAGTGGTTCTCATCAGTTTACTCTTACCCCCTTTTCGTCCCCCAATTCTACTATACTCCCAATGTCAAGTGTGCTGCAGCCTCTGAAGTGACCACTACTTTATCTGATGGGAAGCCAAGCCCAGAAGTAGGCTGGAAGACAAAGCTTGTCTTGCTTAACAATACATCATGGCTCAATGTGGACCTTTATCTAATCCTCACTGCAGCCTTCAAGAAGAGGTACCAGCCCTGGCTGGTGTAGCTCAGTGGATTGAGCGTGGACTATGAACCAAAGGGTCGCTGGTTCGATTCCCAGTCAGGGCACATGTCTGGGTTGTAGGCCAGGTCCCCAGTGGGGGCACATGAGAGGCAACCGCACATTGATGTTTTTCTCCCTCTCTTTCTCCCTCCCTTTCTCTCTAAAAATAAATAAAATCTTAAAAAAAAAAAGAAGAAGAAGAGGTACCAGCGTTACCGGTGTTACCATGGGAACTTGAGGCACCCGGAAGTTAGATAATACACCTAAGGTTCATAAGCCGGGGAGCCCAGGTAAGAATCCAGACAGCCTGCTCCCTGCTATGTTCTACTGTTTAACCCTCAGAAGTGATTTTTGTGGTTACAAAGAACAGTAGGGAGGCAGTATTCACCTGAGAGCCAGCAAAGTAGCAGGTGCTTATTTCTTATATGCCAAATTGGCTCTGGGTAATAGGATCCTTTATTTCATCATTTCCCAAAATGTGTCCTCTGGAAAAGTACTTAAGGTTTCGTTGCTGCTAAATTTAATTTAATTTAGAAAATAGATTAAATTTAACTTAATTTAGAAAATAGAGTAAATTGTGTTCACTTACTGGAGTTTCTTAAGTCTACATTGAAATGCTAGAGGTGCTTTAAAAAAAATAGTGAAGAAACCTATTTCATTATTTAGCACAGTATTTCCCAATCTATGGAGTATGGGACCTTTCCCTGCTGCGTACCACCTGTTGACATCCCATGGAAACACTGTTTTATGTAAACTTTCTGGAGTAAAGATAAATAAAGAGCTGTTTTAGACATTGCATTTTAATAAAAAATGTACTGGCTTTATTAAAAGGGAGACACTGAATGTCCAGCCTGTTCTGCCATAACCCTCTCTGACCCACTGTATGCTGGGAGGTTGTGGGGAGGGGGCAGCTGTGTTGTAGTTGAGAAAGGCTCCCAGGCTCTGTTCAGCTGGCTTGTATCAGAAGGGCCCCAAGGTGAAATTTCAGCTCCCAGGGCAGAGTTGGTATCCAGTGTCTCCCTCTGTAAACACTGACCTCAGATTTGGTAGATAGAAGCTTCCCAACTTATTTCCATACAACGACCCAGCTGGATCTAAAGGTAGAATATGATGTCACTGGCTATCTATAGTCATTCCCTAATTAACACCTGGCCAAGGAATACCTGGCTTGTTTGTTCTAAATTAGGACTGTATCTCATTGTCATCCCTCAGCTGTGGGGAACCCGGCCAGGGGACAGGGCTGCCAGACCTTGGGATCATCCAAGGCCTTCGGCAGTAGAGGTAGAGGTAAGAGGCTGTATATAGCCCTGCGTGGAGGATCCTGGAGGAGGAAGCGCTTAGAGGCAGCAGGCCCACGGGAGGCTTGTGTTTGGGAAAGCAGCCCAGTGGTCTGACTAGCTCCTGGGAGCATGACATAGTCTGGCTGGGAGCCTTTACCTACACAGCCTCAGGTGGTGGGTTGGCCCCACCTTGCTGGTGGAACACCCTAGTTTATTTTTTCTCCCAAATTTGCCTTTCATGGGCAAGAATCACTTCAGACTCTTACTACGCATGCAGATTCCCATACTGGCCCCAGAAGGGCTGAATCGGCCTGTGGAACCAATGCCCTGTGCGAGCTACATGATGGGGCCAGTTTGGGGGACACTGCTCTAGCCGTTCAGGGGTCTTACAGAGCAGTAATGGGCCGGGTCCATTCCTCCAGGTGCTTTTGTTTCCTGTCACTTTGGTTTTTGGGCCCAACTTGGGCTCTGTGAAGAGTCTCATGTTGTCTCAGGAGGGACACCAAGGGTCTCATCCTCCTCATCCCCATCTTCTTCAGGGCTCTGGGTTCCTAGGCCCTCTAGCCAAGGGCAGGTCATAGCCAGATGCTGGGACCCAGCCAGAGGAAGTGTGTGTATGTTTTCTTCCTTTCTTGGATCAGCCATCCCCTTCTTGTAATAAGAAGTAACTTTTGAACTTTTGAAGAGGCAGTTTGGTGGGCTGTGGGTGCTGGTTTGGTGTCTTTTATGTTAAACCTCTTATCTGCTCTAATGAGTCAAGGATATTTATCAAGCACATACTAGGTACAGAATAAGGAATGAGGAGTAGATTGAACATGTCCTTACTTTCTTGGCATTGAATAACTTATTCAAATTTGGGATAACAAAAAAGTTCTGGCCCTGACTGGTGTAGCTCAGTGGATTAAGCGCAGGCCGGGAACCAAAGGGTCCCGGTTCGATTCCCAGTCAGGGCACATGCCTGGGTTGCGGGCCAGGTCCCCAGTGAGGGCCACGTGAGAGGCAACCATACATTGATGTTTCCTTCCCTCTCTTTCTCCCTCCCTTCCCGTCTCTCTAAAAATAAAAAGAAATAAAATCTTAAAAAAAAAAAAAAGTTCTGCAGGTGGTTGGTGATGATAGTAGCACCGCACTGTGGATGTACTTAATTCCATCGAACTGTACACTTAAAAATGAGTAAAATGGTCAATTTTGTGTTATGTATGTGTTTCCACAATGAGGGAAAAACCCAACTTGTTCAGGAGACAATGCACCCCAAAACCAACTGAAGAAGACATTTATAAAGTGATAAGCCAGCAAATGTAAAGAAGCACATGAATTTAAAGGGATACTTGAGTAAAGGAAACCCAACACCTGTACAACTTCTGTGCTGTAGGGAAAGATTGGCAGTTTGGAGAATTATGCAAATGAAGGAGATACATGTGCAAAGAGGACCATCGATCGTGTGTAATAAAAAGCGGATTTCCGAGGGGAAGAGCCTACTGAAGGGGCAGCCCTCACACTGCGAACCAGCCCGGGTGTGGAAGTGTTTGCTGGAGGAGTGAGGGTGAAGAATCGCGAAGAAAACGGGGGCAGTCTCCCTGGGTGGGTGGTGCTGGGGAGGCCTCTTGCTTCGTTTGAGTGAGTAGACAGGTCTGGTCTTGATTCAAAGTGATTTTGTGCTAACTGTCCTGGTATTAGAACTCTGTAGTTACGCAAGGAAAGTCCTAGAGGCCCCTGAGGAGCAAGCTGTTGGAGATGGTTAGAAATGGCCAGAAAAGGTGGGCCAGCTGCCAGGTAACTCATCTCACCTCTGCACAGGAGCTGGGAACGAGCTGGAGGGGCGCCGTGGGGCAGCACAGGCAAGGGCTTCGTGGAACAGACAGCCAGAAACCCGCTGGGCGGCTGATGGGAGACAGGCGGTGTTCAGGAAAGCTGTTACCTGCCATGAGGACCCCAGATTTGCGGGGGGACCTCATTTAGAACAACTGGTGGATGAGCTGAGCTATACTAGGGGCAAAGATGCTGGGAACCAGAGCCACTGTGACCTCCCAGATGGGGCTGAGGAAGAGAGTCGGAGTGGGCTGTGTCTCTGATCAGCTAACCATGCCAACCGAGCCATCTGGGGCCAGCCTGGCACGTAGTAGGCGTTCAGTAAATATTTGCTACGTTGAAATGAATTGGAAACCCACTGGTTTCGATTTTGGGTGATTTGCTTTTTGTTTGTTTGTTTTTGTTTTGCTCTTAGTTTTCTGGCGGAGAGTTATTTCCTTTTTAAAAAAGAATATGTTTGATTCAGCTAAATAAGCCGAGAGGGGGTTGGTTGATCACATCTAGAGCAGGATGGCCCCTGGGGTGCTAATGACCACTCTTTCACCCACATGGGGCCCCCTTTCCTCCCCTGTGACTCAGTCCATCCACGCCTTCCTCAGCCCGACCTCTGCTCTTTCAGCAGGCCCTTCCTGGGTTGGCTACTGTCTTGCCAATGGCTCCCAGGTCTCCCTTCCAAGCTCTGTACCTGCCATAGCCAACTGCCTGCTGGACATCTCCTCTTGTTTGTTCCTCAGATTCCTGCATCTCAGCATGTCCAAAATGGGCACTCGTCTTCTCTCCTCTCTGACTTGCTGTGCCTCTCCCTCTGGGATTCCATACATCCTTAAGAAGCATCCTTGTCTGTTCAGCATCTCCAGTTGGAAACCTCAGTGCCCCGTGTGACTTCACCACCTTTTTAACTCGTTCTCAGTCTTGATGAGTGTGCCTCAGATGTGGCTGTGGAACCCCTCCTCACCTGGCTGACCTGCCCCATCCTAGCTACTCCAGAAACTCAAACACGCACCTCTCTGTTCTGCTGCCGCCGCCAGTCAGGACCAGGGAATCCACGCAACTCTAGTCCCTCTCAGAAACAGCTAGCAGGTCTTAGAAATAAGTCCTTCTTCCCTGCGCCCAGCGGAGGTACTGCTCCTCCGTAGCCCCACAAATTCCTGGGTTTTCTTAGTTCTCATCTGGAGCCCAAAGTCTCAAGAAAGTCCAGCCAGTGAACTAGGGTGTGTGCTTTTTGGTTCCTACCGGTTCCCAAGTGCTGGGGCTCTGGGGCTCACGTTTACTTCTCTCTGGGCGCTGGGAGGCTTCGCGCAGTGATTCCCAATCTGGGCTGCACGTTGGAATCCCCTGGGGGGCATTCCATAACAATATCATAACAATATAATGATGTCACACTGAAGCACATCATATGATGTTTTTAGGTGAAATGTTCAAATTGAAACTATAAATGATTACATCCATATTATTGCCTTACCAACCACATTCACGCAGGCATTATTTCAGATGGACCCTGTATCTTGTTTTTTATCTTATATTCCTTCTGCTGTTCCAACAAATCAAACTTTGAATTTTCTGTACTTCCAGGCCTTGTCCATATATGCTAGTAGTTTTTATTAATTATATTCATAGCACAGCTCTCATATAGATTATTTTCTTTATGTCATCATACATATTTTCTTTATATCATGATATAACTTTATATCCTAGTCCATGTTGAGTTCATCCATCGCCAAGACCTGCCGAGTCTGCCTCCAGTACGTATCTCTAATCTGTAATCCACTCCCCTCCATCCCTACCCTTATCTTTTGGACTTCCAGCTAAAGCCTCTTAACTGGTCTGCGTACTTTTGTCTCCTTATCTCTTCTCCTTCTAGGAGCCACAGTGATCTTTAAAAAATATAAGCCAGATCATAGTATTCCTCAACCTGCTTGTCAGTGCATTTGGATGAGTCCCAAATCCCCAGCCTGGCCGCAGGGTCCTGTATACCTCTCCTGCCTCGTCCCCTCCCTTGCTGGGCTCACAGCATTCTAGCCACAGAGCCTTCTCCCAGTTCCTCACAACTGCTCAGTTCTCAGCCGCCTGGGGTTCTGCACAGTTTCCTCTGCCTGGGACCTTTTCCTCTCCACCATGTCTGGCTAATGCCTCTTTGTTCTTCAGGCCTCTTAGATGTCTCTTCAAAGAGGCCATTACTCACCACTGCCTCAGCCTAAATTAGGACTCTTATTCACACAGATCATAGTTTGTATATTTGTGTGATCCTTTGATTAATATGTTTCACCCAATTTCAGAGTTCCATGATAGAAAAACTGTTTTTTTTGCTGAGCACTTTATCCCTAGTGCCCAGCACAATACCAGCCATATATATAGTAGGTGATCAGTATTTGTTGAAAGAGTAAATGTTTTTCTATTACTGTACAGTCTAATAGCTACATAATACCTGATAGTTACTCACTGAATTAATGGCTTTACTAAGACATTTGTTTCATATGCACCCGAAAGAACTGAACTCTTATGGTCAAATGAAAACAATGTTCAAAGTCTCAGATCAGCAGTATCAGAAATCTGAGCACACTAATAATAATGTATGTGGACATGCTGTCGAAAGAAAAAATATATAGATTATAGATTTTGAAATCAATTTAGTGGGTTGTGAGCAGCACAGCTTTTAAAAATAGAACAGAATGAAAAATGTTAGAATGCTTTGTAGGTGAGAGGATAAGAATTATTTTGTAAAACTTTCACTTAGTATATATATAACTTCGTTTCCATTTTATATAGATATAACTATAGATAAAGTTGACGTATGTGCCGGGTTGCAGTGGAAAATATATTTCCTACTGTGGGTTGCAGTTAAAAAATGGAGAGGCACAGATTTCAGTGGCTTGCTTTGAGTCAGGAAAGCAGTTTCAAGTCCCAGTCATCACCTGATGAGTCCGTTGTTCAGGGTTTCACTTGCTTACCAGTTTTTCCTTTCTCTTCTGGGATCTAATCCATGATCCTACATGTATTTTGTTTTTTTTTAAAGATTTTATTTATTTATTTTCAGAAAGAGGAGAAGGGAGGGAGAAAGAGCAATGTATGGTTGCCTCTCACATGGCCCTCACGGGGACCTGGCCCGCAACCCAGGCATGTGCCCCGACTGGGAATCGAACCGGGACCCTCTGGTTCCCAGCCCGCGCTCAATCCACTGAGCTACACCAGCCGGGCCCTACATGTATTTTGTCTCACATCTTAGTCTCCTCTGGTCTGTGACAGGTCCTTAGTCTTCCCTTGTTTTTCATGACTTGGATGCTTTGGAGGAGTACTGGTCAGGAATTTTGCAGGGTCTTCCTCAGTATAGATCTGTCTGGTGTGTTTCTCATGATTAGACTTGGATTACGGAATTAGGGAAAAAATATCACAGAGATGAAGTACACCTCTCGTCACATCCTATCAGAGGGTGCGTGATATCAACACGGCTTAGCCCTGCTGATGTTAACCTTGATCACGTGGTCAGGGCGGTGTCTGCCAGGTTTCTCCACTGTAAAGCTGTAATTTTCCCATCCCATACTCTGCTCTTTAGAAGCAAATCACTAAGACACTCAGACCAACCTTCTCTCAAGGGGTAGGAAAGTGAGGGCGTTAAATTCCACCTGGAGGTGGAAAATCTACACATATTATTTGGAATTCCTCTGTAGGGAAGATTTGACTCTTCTCTATTATTTAAAATTTATATCAGCATGGATTTAGGTATGTTTATTTTCTGTTCTGCGTTGTGATCATGTATTGTGTTGTGCACATGCTCCAGCTTTGGCCACTGGGAGCTCTTGCACTTGGCTCCTGTGTCCCGAAGACACGTCCCATCCTTTTGTGTTTTTTGAGCACAGGCAATAGGCATGCAATACCTGCCTTACTCTCTGGTATTACAACATGCTGTAGGCTTCTTTTGTATTTCCCCTGCCCCAGACTAAGAGCAGCCATTTCTCTAGGCGCTAGCTTTTGAGAGCCGAGAGGCAGCGATGTGGAAGTCACCCTGTTTGACACAGAGGGTGCACAGTGCTTTTTCTGCCCAGGATGCCGGGAGGGTTAGTTGGCAGCACAGGGGAAGGGCGCACGTGGAGCTGCCTCCTGTTCCCTTTGTTTCCCAGGCTTATGTAGCGCCCTGGTGAGCGCCCACAGTTATCTGATCTGCCCGTCAGAGTGCAGAATGCCCTTCAGAATGATTGGCCGTGGCTGGATTCTGGAAACCTCTGCTGCCCACAGAGAACAGCAGGAATCCCGAGTGCCTGAGCTGGTGCTGGTCAAGGTCTGGCTGCCCAGACTTTGGGGGGCATTGTTGCCCTGCTCATTCAGAACTCTGGATCCATCCAGACAACAGTGTTTACCTTCCCAAGGCTGCTATTTCAAATTGGGCTTCCACCCCACCTCCTCTCTCTCGTGCAGGTTCAGTAGGTGGCCTTGCCCCCTTTAGAAAAAGTAGCCTACCAGGCAAGTTCCCTCAACCTCCCTCACCTCCTCACTGTGCCCTCTCCTCTCTCCAAGGCTCTCTCCTCCCTTTACAGAGGACTTGCCCTTCTTCCCCACATCTTCATTCTCGTCCCACCTCACTGGCTTCTCTTGTTCATCCTTCAAGGACACTCAGGCCCAGACTCTCCTTGGCTTTGCCTGAATCCCCAGCCAGCAATGAATCTCTCTCTCTCTCCCCCTCCTTCTCTTCAGGCCTCTTGAAAGAAGATACTTCACCATCATCTCCCTTGACAACTGGGGCCATAGAGACCATGTTGATGGGCAATTTTCCATAGA
The DNA here is from genome assembly GCA_004026765.1 of Micronycteris hirsuta. NCBI lineage: Eukaryota > Metazoa > Chordata > Mammalia > Chiroptera > Phyllostomidae > Micronycteris > Micronycteris hirsuta. The sequence goes on from PVJI01002588.1 coordinate 36,340, forward strand.
AAAAGGGTGACTTTGCTGGCTTCGATGGAGGAGGAGGCACTGACAGGGAAATTAAGTGGCCCCTCTCTAAGGAGGATTCCAAGTTGGTGACATAATACTGGCAAAGGCCAGCTCTGAAGCTTAGACAGGCTCTGGGCGTCTGGGAAAACTCCCGGGCCTGGGGTTGGAGTTGAAGGAGAGGAAAGGAGGCTGCTCCTCACGGGGGACAGGAGGGGCATCCATTTCCAAACCTCGTCTAATCGACCCTTTCCTCTCTTCACTTCATTTCGAAAGCCTTTACCCAAAGTGACAGCCACTTTATCAGAGTATTTCACCTCATGTGGGCTCATACCTCCAGCGTTGCCCTGCTTTCCGCTGACTGTGTGAAGCAGCCCAGTGATTCAGCAGCCCCACCTGCTTGGCATCACTGCATCTTCCCGAGGTAACATGGGTGTGCCCCCTCGAACTGTGGAGCAAAGGAAACTCCTGTTCAGAGTTTGGACACTCCTTGGCCCCAGGTACTGCGAATCTGCCCTCTGATACCCCTACACCAGCTGAGCTGGCTCCTGCCATTTATTCCCCATTGTCACTGCCAAGAACTCTCCCTGGTCTTTGGAATTCAGCTTGTGATAGACAGGTTTCCTCCAGGAGCAAGTGCTTATCCTTTTCTGGCTCCAAAGTTGAGCTTACAGGCCCTGGCTGATTTCGCATGTCTGTGGCCTGGCCTATTCACTAATTCATTCCTCTAGAATAGCATGTGCAAAGGTCCTGGGGCTGGAGGTGGGCTAGAGTACGGAAAGCGAGGGGGAAATTGAGAAGGGAAAAATGAAGGCTGGAGAGGACCGTGGTGACACAGTGGGGCAGGGCCTTGTATACGTGTTCAGGGTCTTGGTCCTCACCCCAAGGACAGTGGGGAGGAGACACTGAAGGGTTTTTAGAGGAGCGACATGATCAGATTTGTAATTGTGAAAATTACTGACCAGTTGTTGGTCCCTGCCCCACAAATCTTGAGCAGGGAACAGGCACAGCTGTGGTCCCAGGAGAGATGAGGCTGGGGTGGGCGTGGCCCTGCTCCCTGTGCTTGGCCCCTGACTTTTCACTGCCCTGAGATGCCAGGCTCCAGTAGGCGGTGTGCCCTCAGCAGGAGATGATCCTGTGGAAGGCCCGGAGGGGGTCGAAGGTTAGATGCCAGCCTTTAACAGGGAGCAAGGACCTGATACATGGAAGAGATCAGGAGACTGCTCTGCTGATAGTTCCGCTTTTGTCGTTTCGGTTTCCCTTGCTCTAGGAACAAGGACAAGCTTGATCAAACCTCCTTAAAAGTAATTAATTAACCTCCAGTTGAGAGCCCTCATCCTATCTTCTCTGAAGGAAAACCCCAGTACACCTGCTGCGGGTCAGGTTCCTCCCTGCCACATGGGCTTCCGCTGGTCCCCTGAGCCACCCAGCCTGGCCGGGGGCAGGAAGATGTGGGGGCGTCGAAGGCCATGGCCCAGCCCAACTCGATTCTGAAGATCCTAGCTCTTATTTGAATCTGTGACCTTGGGCAAATCACTCTCCCTCCTGGGACCTCTCTGTGCCCTCACCTGCAAACTAAGGGGAGCCCCAAAGCCCCTTCCAGCTGCGAGTGAGAATCAGGCAAGGCAGGCAGGCAGGACGCTCGCTGGCAGCACTGCGCGGAGCCCACAGTGGGCATGCGGCGGCGGCGCACAGTCACTGGATTGTAAAGCGAAGGGGGTCTGCCTGGGAGGCCAGTGGCCACCGCGCACTGGCTGCCCCGCCCCTGGGCTGGGCACAGGGCCTGGGGACCACGAGGTTACGTAAGGAGTGGGGCGGGGCGGGCACCGCCCCAACGCGCGGCTGCCCTGCCCCCGGTGGCCCAGCCCCCCCACCTGCCTGCCCGCGCCGGCGGTGGCGGCGGCGGCAGCGGCAGCGGCAGTGGCAGCACAGCCGGCGGAATGGAGCAGCGCCGGGGCTGAGCCGGGCACGCATGGGCCGCCGCATGTGCTTCACGGGGAGCAGCTGCCGAGCGGGCGGACAGCGAGCGCGAGAGGCCGCCTCGGAGCAGCCGCCGGAGAGCGCCCGAGATGGGGTGAGTGAGCCCCCGCGCCGTAGGTCTGCGGGCCGCCCCCCGCGTCGTCTCAGAGCCCCTGAGCCTGGAGCTGGTGCGCCGCCGACCCCGAGCCAACCACCCCAGCCCGTGGCCCTTCTCTGCAAGGCGCCCGGCCACCGCGCGGGGACAGGCGCCTGGCCGGCTTCGCAGCCTCGGCCAGGCGGCGGTCCCCTCGCTCCCGGGTGCGGTCAACTCCAGGGCCTGTGTCTGTGAGTGTTGGGAGCAGTTTGTCCTCCTCCACGATTGGGTTTATTACAAACAAAATGGAAATCCAAGTTTTCCTGGAAAGGAAATGGTAATAACCCCCCAGCACAGGGAGGGCAGACTTTGACATGGCTAGGATGATGGCCGTCTGGGCAGCTAGGTGAGGCTTCAGTCTTTGAAACAAGGGAGGAGATGCTCTGAGCGAACTTGAAATACTCCGTCGATGTGACTAATGCTTCAGAGCTAGAAGGTAATTTAGAAAGCAGGGTTGATTTCTCCTGGCTGCTCTCGGAGGGGTAGGCGCTGTGAGTCAGGGAGCCGCTGTGCTAATAGCCGTTACCTCCTAACATTTGCTCACCCCAGAAAAGTGCACTTCGAGGATACGCCGTCAGTATGCAGGGAACAGTTATCCTGCCCACTTCAGAGATGAGGAAACGAGGCCTGATGGGCTTGGGGAACTCTCCTGGGTTGTTGGGCAGCTGATGGGCATTTGCAGAGGGACAGTGTGTATGGGCAGAGGGGAAGCCACGGCCTGATCGTGGGGGGTGGGTTTGCCAGTGAACTAGCATTTCTGAATCTCTGTGCCCTCTGCTGCCGAGCTGAGTGCCCTTCTTGCAGCCCTTGGCATGCCTCAAAGACCTGTGCTCTGTCGGTCTAGAGACCTTGCTTTCCTGTGCGGGGTAGGTGAGCAGTGGAAAGGAGCAAGGTTGTCCTGGGGGCTGGATCCAGCTCCCACGGGTCAGTGGTTTTATTGTGTCCTGCTCTAGAAAAGTTTCTGGAGTCATTTTACCTTGTGAACTTTATCTGTGGGGTCTGCAAAGTGCTTGAAAGAATCAGAGGCAGGCCAAGAGGAGTTTTGAGGAAGCGAAGTATGAAGGCTCTGGACCAACATGAACAGGACAGGGGGACAGAGAGGGGCCAGATGTGCTTAACACACTTGTGCAGATCGAAGAGGTTTCACATGTACAGAAACTGGGAGATTTTACCGGGGGCACTCCTGGCTGGGAAGCAGACTTACTGTAGCATTTCCAGTGACCCCTTGGTAGACCAGGACAGGGCTGCTCTTTGGGCAGTGGGAACCTTTGTGGCTCTCAGATTTCATACTTAAAAAAATGTATGCGAGGAAAGAGTTGGCAAATTTAGATCTCAAGATGGAAGATAAAGGGATCTGGTAATTTTAACTTCCTGCTCCCACCTCCCCAACCCACCCTCCCCCTCCACCCACCAGCCAACACAAAATCAAGCCAACACACTTGTGTGATCAAAAACAAATATTGAAACTCTGACTAGCTGAGATCAAATAGTTCTGTGGAAATGAAAATGTTTACTCATAAAAGCATAAAGAAAATGTCAGAAAATAATATTTGTTTGTGGAGAAGCAGGGAGGAGTAGCTTGGGGATTCCGTTTAAACATGGAATATGTCTTTCACTTAATTTTAACATCATCCATAAATATCTATTATTCACTTCTTATAGGCTGGTTTGTAACTCCTACCTACTTCTGCCATTTTTAATATATCCACTTCTTCTATAATTTATGGGCATGCACGAGCCATGGTTGTAAAATGAGATGGAGCTGGGGCTGGATAAGCAGTTTAGACAGAGGCAGGTGGAGGGAGCCATTTTAACTGAAAATAGAACCAATGTCATCCTTCTGAGAGTTGAGTGGGATGGAGGAGGAAGAACCAGGAAAGAGCAGCGAGTAGATTACTTCTTTGTGGTCCTACGGCCTTGCCAGGCTGTACTTGTACACACGAGCAGCATTTCAGGAAAAAATCTGAGTTCACCTCCGCCCACTTAAGATGCTTTTCCTCCTTCAGCTGTCCCTGTGTCCTGTGTCCAGCTCCTCTTCGGTGAAGTGTTTCACGTCGTGTGTGGTGTCCCCAGTAAGTCTTTGTTCCCGCGCCCCCAGGCAGCTTTTTCAGACCTTCTTCCCTCCTCAGACCCCCCTCTTCTCCCCCTACACACACCTGGCCTCACTTTTCAGTGACAAAAGAGGAGCCAAGACCAAGGACAGCCTCACCTCCCGCCACACCTGCGGTGCCCTGTGAGGCTGCCCTGCTGTTTCCCTTCCCACCTGCTTTGCTGAACGGATGGCCAGTCCCTCCTCTCGTCCAACCAGAACCCCGCTCCTCCCAAGAGACCGTCCATCCCACCCCCTCTCACCTCCTCAGGAAACGTTTCTCCAGCTTTCACCTCCTCCTCTCCAGGCTCCTTCCCGTCAGTATACAGCATGCTTCAGTTCGGTGCTGTCCAGTGGGACTTTCTGTGCTGCTGGAATGTTCTACGTCTGCACAGTCCCATGTGGCTGCTGCACGTGGCTGCTGGGTACAGGAGACACGGCTGGAGTGGCTGAGGGCCTGAATTTTTCGTTTCATTCACATTTAAACAACCACGTGCTCGCGGCGGCCATGTGGGGTGCACTGCAGCTTCTCTTGCCCAACACCTCTCTCCTGCTTCTGTCGCACTTCCTTGCTGCCCTTCACCTGAAAACCTCGCTAAAGGTGTGTCTAAACCCACCGCCTCCATTCCTTTTCTTTGCCCCTCACACTCGACAGTCTGGCTTGTGCTCCCACCTCTCCACTGAAACTGCCAGGGTCACTGATGACCTGCAGGTCGCCGGACTCTGCCCTTGTCTCGCTCTGCCTCTCCACAGCATTCCTCACCAGTAGCTGCACCCTCCTCCCTGAAACACCTCCTCTCCTAGCTCCTTGCCCCCTGATGGTTCCTTTCGCTCCTTTGCCTGACCTCTGAGTGATGGGGCTGCCGGTCCCGGTCCCCTTCCGCTGTCATTGCTCTTTCCAGGTCATGTTCCCCGCCTCCAGCCATGGCTGTATATGTCAACTACTTGCTGATGAGTCCCATGTTCCCTTCAGGCTTCTGACTCTTGACCACGTGCAGCGCTCTTGATATTCCTTTCAGCTCTCTCCCTCCCTCTGTCTTCCCCATCCCCGTCAGGGGCCCCACCGTCCTTCCACTTGGTAAGAGTTATGCCAGATTCTTGTCTCACTTAACCCTTCCCCTGCCCCGTTCAGGCTGTCGCTGGGTCCCAGGACCCATCTCCCAGATACGTTGGAGTGTGTTCCCCTCCCCCCATAATCGGGGTTCCCGCTGTATTCTTGGCCTCTGCTGCCTCCTTCCCGGACTGACTTCCTAACAGGCCCTCCACCTTCCACTTTGGGGTGTCTGTAGACTATTTCCGCACTGGACCCCTAGTGACTGGCTTTTAAAATCGCAGATCACACCACTGTTTTCCTTATATACTCTTCAGTCATCGAGAGGCTGGCCTGTGCCCCATCTCCACCTTTGCCAGCCACTCTGCCCGACCCTCACCACCCTCTGCTCGTACGGCCCCCTTGGCTTTTCCTGCCATGCCTTGTGATCTTGAACTTGCCCTTGCTCCTGCCTGGGTGCCCTTGCCCTGGCTCTGCAAATACCTTCTTCTGTTCCTTCAGATTTCAAAATCAGGGTCGAAATCCTGGATCTCGAACAGACTCTCCAACACACTCTCCTGCTGTCTTTCCTGAGCACCCTCCTTCCTCGCTGACACACACCTTTGTTTCCACAGCGCACCGTGTCATCTGGGCTTGTTTGCTTATTTATACTCTCTTCCCTGACAGCATCCGGCGAGGATAAGTCTTACCTTTTTTACCAGTGTGTCCCAATACCCAGCCCAGTGTCGGTCACCTAAGAGGCCTCCAATAAATATTTTTTGATTGAGGTAATGCTTGCCTGTGCTGGACAGCCTCACTTGGATGCTGGCCTGGGAGTTGTGATAATTTTTGGATTAACTTTTATATAGCTTGCTTAATTGAGAGTCGCAAGGGCCAGGAGAGAAAGAAATCACATTTGGATACAGTTTTCTTCTCATGCTAAAGCAAGCCATTTAGCTTTTATTGTGGCGGGATTAGTTTTCGGGCCATCGGCTGTCATCCAAGTATTGGGGTTGTAAATTGTCTTTTTACCTGCCTGCGAAAGGCTAGCAGAAAAGCCAGCTTGTCTGCTGTTGTGACTTTTAGCTGATTTTGTCAGTGTTTACAAACAAGATCTACTGTATTTCTGTCTCGCTTCAGTTTACACTCATTTATTTTCTTCAGCCAAGATTACATTGCAATGTACAGAGGCCATAATCTTGGTTATCTAACACCTTGGGCCTTCTTTCAGTAATCAATACCGATGAACTTTCTTTTGATGTTCATTCCCTGTCCGTTAACTTTCCACTCCTCCCGAATCACACCGAACTATGCAGTTCCTGCGAATCATGTTCTTTTATTTGGGGTTTGTGTTGACTGAAACAGATACAGTTTCCCAGGTATATGGAGGGAACCTGTCTTCTCTTGGTCCTGTTTTGGCTTTTTTAGACTTCGCTTTCTAAGGTTCATTCAATCTCTTCATCTGTAATGCAGTTAGAGAGTCTGTCGGAGATCCAGGATGAGCAGACCTAATAGTTAGCTCCTGCCCTTGTGGAGTTTATAGTTTATAAGGGGAGATAAGCCCCATAGACAAGTACCAGCTCTATTTGTGAGTTTAAACAGAATGTTATATCCATAGCATGTCAGAGGCGGCGCCCGGCCCTTTGGGATCAGTGCACTATGAGGTGGTCCTAGGCAGGCTGCTAGCAGTTAGCGTGACTCTCATTACTTAGACAGCCATCTCCCTTACGTCAGAGTTGGAAAAATGCATAGTACTGGGAATGGGGCGGGCACCTGATAGATGTGTACTGAATGAGTGAATGCTGTCATCATTCTCGTTAGAAACAGTGCTGCATCTTCTGGCTTTGAGGGTTTAGGATGGAGCCCTGGGCACAGCTGTTGCTTGTACACAGTCCCCTGAAGGAGGACCCAGAGCAGAGGGATGGATTGTTTTTGGCTAATGCACTCAGTGATTTTGTGTAAATGACTAGTTTTTTTTTCCCATAATGACTTCCAAGGATCTTAGAGTCAGATGCGCAGTCACCCTTAGCAGACTCGTCCACTCCCTTTATTCCTCGCTCAGTTTTATGACCTGCTCTCTCTGATTACCTTCACTCTTTCTTATCTCCCACTTTTTTTAACAAAATGAAAATAGCTTTGCTTTCTTTTCTAATTTTAAAAATATTACATGTTCATACTAAAACATGACAGCATAAAGAAGGAAGTGAAGATTACTTGTCATCCCGTGTTGCGGGGACAGCCTGCATCATCGACCAGAGGCCTGTCTTTGCAGACTTTTCCTGTGTGTGTATGTCTTTGTGTCAAGAGATATGTAGGTCTACAGAGAGCAGATGTATTTTTAACGAAATGACATCGTTTTATACACCTGTTTTGTAACATAAGTTGTTAACTTAAAATACCTTGAGTGGACATTTTTCCGTGCCAATAACTATAAGTCTACATCATCATTTAAATCCACTTCTAATTTGTCATTTTGCGGGATTTTATACGTCTTTATAAAACTGCTTAAATCTTTTGTAGAACAAGGCAGTGCATGTTCTAAAAAAATTAAAAAGACATTTTGACAATCCCTTAAAGCAATTGTTGGCTTTAAATGAATTACTGAAAGAGGAAAAACTGTGGCGGAGACCAAGATCACAGTGAACACTGGGTGATTTGCGGTGGCACTGTAATTTTGGGTGAGTCACCGTTCCTTAGTGAGTCTTGGTGGGAACACACGGATTCATTGTGGTTGCTAGGGGTGGTTGGCAAACCAGGGCCCAGCTGCTCAGACTGTTTCTGCTTGTTTGGAAATATTAGGGCCTAGAGATTCCGCTTTGAGGCCTGGGTGAGAAGGCTCTCTGCCAGCAGAAAGCACCGGGACCTGACCTGAGTGCCCCTTCGGCTTCAGAAGCCCTTCGTCTGGTGGGCATCACGCCTCCTCCTCCACAGAAGTCCCTTGGTGAGAGGATCAGCAGGGACATATGGATAGGAAGGACATTGTAGTCCCTGCTTCAGTTGTAAGGCAATTAAAAAAAAAAGCCCAAACCCTGGATAAATCCTGTGATCTGTCACCTTAGCCAGCATTGACCTTTGGAAAAAGACTACCCTTGGGTACGTGGAGTGGGGACAGGGTCTCCTTTTCCATTTGAAAAGAACAACTTCCTGCACCTTTGTCACAGGGGAAGTGAACAGCAGTCCAAAAACTTATTAACAATACTGAAAAAGCATTTTCCAGAATATTAGAAATCTCAGGTGTACCAAGTCCTGACCTAATAAATATTGAGTTAGACTTTGTTGTTTTTCCAGTGAAAATAAATTGAGCAAAACAAAGCATGGTAAGGAATTCAGGCCAAAGCTTCTAATCTGCGTTGGTTTTGATACGCTGGTCCCTAAGCACGGCTTGCTATGTGTCTGCACGTCTAGGTGTTGCGCTCACGGGCTGCCGCTGAGCTGCATTTATAGGTCGGGAGGTGAGCGCTGACATCAGCAGCCAGTTTGCTAGCGGAATGCACTTTGTGTGGGAAGAGCATCAGGCTGGAAGCCCCTGCTAAACAACCACACGAAGAAGTCTCCAGTAGTTCTGCCACTGGTGCTGTTAGTCATATGGCATCGTTCTGATAGAATTTATTTAAATTATATTTCAAATTAGCTTGTTAGAATAAAAATATGCTTGTGGGGAACGCATTTGGACATTTGTCAACAACCAGAGAGATTTTTTAAAAAGCATTTTTATTCCCAAGTCTGGTCGATAGTCTTAGTATTATTCCTCTGAGGAGTTGGGGACCATGGTGTCCCCTCCTTTGTGCAGAAAAGCTTAGGATAAGGCATTGCCACCAGCCAAGGCAGTTCACCTGAGAGCCATGCTTTAAGAAACCCTGCAGTGTACAGGGTCTTCCCAACCAAACTGAGGCTGGGCAGGTCCCTTTCCCTTGGCCTTGAGTGGGGAGCTCTTGGTCCAGATCACCACGGAGGAGCTGGCCTAGCCCAGCGGCCCTTTGTCCTCATTCAACTCTGGGGGGAGTTTTGTCTCTGGGTTATGGGGTAGGGTGTCCACGGGGAGCCAATTAGTGAGGACCCTGCTGCCTCGGATCCCTTTTGGGATCTTTAATTGGAAAAGATCTTAATTGGAGTTGTTCAGATAAACGGAGAAGAGCAAAGTTGCTTTGACTTCTGTTGTCTTGGGAAGGGGGTGACGGAGAAGGTTCTCCTGGGGAAAAGGAATGGAGCCTGTTGTGGGAGGCCTCACAGGGGCAGGTCAACATGACAGATCCCAGCTCAGTGAGTATGAGGCAGAGCTCTCTCACCCTCTGTGCAGACTGGAGGTGGGACTGGCTGTCTCACCAAGTTGTGAGTTCATTGCCATGGAGGGCCACTTGTCCGGGGGACAGGGGAGGGTGGTAAAGGACAGCCAGGTCAAACCCCAGCCCCCTGGCTGGCTGCGTGAGCTTGGATAAGTCATCTCTCTAAGCTTTATCTGTTCAGTGATTGAGATGATTGAATGAGAAAATGTATGTAAACATTTAGCACAATGCCTGTCACATAAGTACTCAGTGAGCGGTAACCAAGTTTATCATCACCGTCATTATCATCGTCATTTCTGCTTTGGGTGGGAGATTGTGGGGGTGGGCAGGGAGTTGCCTGGAGTAAATACAGCTTTGCGAATGGCCTTCTGGGGGCCAGCTGGAGATTCAAGAACGTGGGTTTTAAAAGTGCTAGTCACCAAAGCTAGACCTGGGAGCAGGGGCAGAGGCAAGCAGTCCCAGACCAGGTGGTGGGCATGCATCACCCTGGTTAGACTCCCGAGTGCACTGCCACCCCCAGCCCTCGGGGACGCTGCCTGGGCGGGAGGAACGCCCGCTCCATCTCCATCAGTTACCTTTCTGTCCTCGCTTCTCTGAGTAGCCAGTCATTGTTCTGTTAATAATTCTTCCAGACCCTTTCTAAAAAACGCATTGAAATTCTTGCTTGCATGACCTCCTTGAGTAATGAGATTTGTAAGTTCATTAACCTCTGTGAGAAGTGGGTTTCTTTGCTCCATGGGAGCGTATCATCTGTTGGAGGGAATGACTGTTAATGTGGTGACCTGGGGGGTGAGCTCAATGCCTGAGGGCAGAGGCAGAGTCGGGGCAGCTTATCCGTGCCCTCTTCCCCAAACACGTCTGACTTAGTGTGTGTCCCAGGGAAGATGGGCTGATGGCTTCTGCACATCGCTCTCCCCTCCCCCCACTCAGCACGTCTAGCGCTGGCCCACAGTTGAGACAGAGAAAATAAACCATACCACAAGGCCTTTTACTTCAGTGAGTCTAGTTCTTTAAGTACGAGGCGGGGGAAGGAGGAGATGCGAACACTGCGTCCTGCGCAGACAAGAATATCTAGACTGTGTGTCCATCGGCACAGGCCTGGGACCCCACCGCAGGGGGAGCAGGTTAGGGTATTTGCTGTGAGACCATGTCGGAACACATCCTCTGTCGTCCCAGATCTGTACACGTATTGGGCGTGTGACGTAAGCCACTTGCTAGGATTCAACTAAGTGGGAAGGATTCATGACTTCGTCCTCATCGGTTTGGCATTTCAGTCCTACTGTCACCTGGCCTGATCTACCTGTCTTCTGTGTACCCTGAATACTTGGCCCAGGCTCCTCTATATTCTGTATCACATAAAATATTTAATTATAATCAATGTTATAGCAACATATTATCATCTTCATCTCCTCCACCTTTGCTCACCAGACCAGTGCAGCCCAATGGAAATACGAGCACACCTTATGTAATTTTACATGCTCTGGTGTCTGCATTAAAAAAGTGAAAGAAGCCCGGCTGGTGTGGCTCAGTGGATTGAGTGTGGGCTGGGAACCAGAGGGTCCCGGTTCGATTCCCAATCAGGGCACATGCCTAGGTTGCGGGCCAGGTCCCCTGTGAGGGCCATGTGAGAGGCAACCATACATTGCTGTTTCTCTCCCTCTCTGTCTCCCTCCCTTCTCCTCTCTCTAAAAATAAATAAATAAAATCTTAAAAAAAAAAAAAAAAAGTGAAAGAAGCCCGACTGGTGTAGCTCAGTGGATTGCGCACAGGCTGGGAACCAGAGGGTCCCAGTTCAATTCCCATGGGTTGCGGGCCAGGTCCCTAATGAGGGCCATGTGAGAGACAACCAACATTGCTCTTTCTCCCTCCCTTCTCCTCTCTCTGAAAAGAAATAAATAAAATCTTTAAAAAGTAAAAAAAATAAATAAAAAAAAGTGAAAGGAACAGGTGAAATTAATTTTAATGTATTTTAACCCAACATCTCCAAAGTATTACCACTTCAGCATGTAATCAACGGTGAGTAAATCAGATGTGGTCCCTATTCCCATGGAATTTACATTCCAGTGAGGGACACAGACACCGCCCATCTCTGCCGCCACCTCTGCAAAAGACACCTGTAAATGGATCCACAAATAAAATATCTGCAAGTTGTGCTGAGGGCTGTGAGGGAAAGAAGCAAAGGCTGAGACTGGCGTTAAAATGTATGGTTGAGACGCCTCTCAGAAGAGGCAGCATTGAAGCTGCTGTCTCAAGTGGAGAACAGGAACAGAGCCTTACACGTGGAGAATGGAGCAGGTGCAATGACCTAGAGTGGGAAGGAGCTGCCCAGAATGTTTGAGAAATTGAAATCAGACCTGCGTGGCTGGATGGCCAGAGGGGAGGGGAGAGAGCCCGGTGTGGGGCTGAAGTTCTCTTCATGAAGGTAGGGGACATGAGGTCAGCTGTGGCATGGCTTCTATTTGAGATACGGTGAGGTTCAGTAAGATGGAGGGTTTTAATAGGGTTGTAACATGACCCTTCTTCCGTGTTAAGAAGACGACTCTGGTGTCTATGGAGAATGGAGTGGAAGGGGACAGGAGGTGAGTCCAGGAGACCAGTGGCAGAGTCTCTGGGTTTCAGGTACAGAGGACGCTGGCGGAGGCGGAGAAGGTTGAAGAGGGGAGGGAGAGAAGTGGGCAGGTTCCGCAAATGGTTAGAGATGGGTTTGCTGGAACTTTCAGAGGGATTACGTGTGGGTGAAGGATGAGGGAGAGGGGGACGTAAAGAGGACTCCTTTGGTTTTCAGGTTAAGCATCTAGTCGATGTGGGGAAGCCAAGAGGGGAAGGTTTGGCGTTAGGGGGAGGGGGAGTCAAGTTCAGGCATCCATGCAGTAAGCTTGAGGTGACGAGTGGAGCTGGGGAGTAGGCAGTGAATTATATGCATCTAGGGCTCAGCAGAGCAGGACTGCAGGTGGACTGGGTGAGGCTCAGATCGGGAGGGGCAGGTGGAGGAAGAAAGGGCTCAGGAGCCTGGAGCACCCACTGTTGAGGTGGCATCGAGGAAGAGCAGCCAGCAGAGCAGTTAGAGGAGGCGCGGCTAGTGAGCGGGGAGGAGAGCGGGCGGTGGTGTGAGAGTGGCTGATGCAGCAGTGTCTCAAGGAGGAGGGCTTGGGCCCTGGTGTTGAGCGCTGCTGAGACGCAGCCTGGGACTAGGCAGCATGGCGGCTGCTGGTGGCCCTGACCAGAGCCAGCTCAATGGCAAGGTGGAGCCAGGAGCCAGGTGGGTGGAAAGATGAATGGAAGGCTGGGAAAGGGATTGTGTGGGGATGTGGGGATCACTTCCTGACCACGGTGACCGTTCAAGGAGCAGAGAAACAGGGCACTAATATGGCAGACTGTAGGTAGAGGGAGAGTGTACTTAAGATAGAATTCCTGCACGCATGGTTGCTGAGGGGCCTGCTGCCCCGGAGAAGGGAGATGACAGATGAGCCAAGGCCTTGAGTAGATGACGGTGGGGTTCCAGGCGCCAGGGGAAGGACTGTCCCTTGGCTTGGGTATGGTGGAAGGTGCGTGAGTCTCAGCCCATGGCTCCTGTTTGTACCTCGAAGTCCGGGGCAGGCCACCCCCTGCGAGCGTGGGCGGGAAGTCTGAGGAGGAGGAGAAGGTGTGAAGTTGTCTGGGAGTGGGTGGCAAGCCTGCTAGAGGAAGCCAGGCTGTGGGCTGTGGCAGAGTGACAGTTTGAGGTCAGAGAACGTGAATTTAAGTGAAACTTGGCCACCTAGTTTGGTGACGTTGCCCAGTGGCTTGGGTGTAGGCCCGAGGAGGCAGGTGGCAGGCGCATCAGGCTGGGTGGCAGGTGTTCACATGGGACCGGTACCAGCGAGAGCTGCCATAGACCACGGGGCAGGTCTGGGCCATTCAGGGGAGAGAGGAGCCAGGAGGGGGTGGTGGACAGAGGGCCTGTCAGCGGATGGAGGCCTCTGAGGTGGGGATACCTGAGCGGGTGAGCTGGAGGCATAGGTGGTGTGGGCAGGAAGCAGGGGGTTGGGAAGTCACACTCTGAGGCGGTGCATTTTTGGAAACGAGGGGTCCTGGTAAGCCTGGGGGAGAGTGTCACTAAGGGGCGTTGAGACAAAGGCTTTTCTGGAGGAGATCAAGGAACTTTGTCTGGGGTGCTGGAAGTCACCTGCGTGGACGGTGACAGTGACAGGCGGTGGGCGGAGGAAGAAGCTGGGCCCAGAGCTGAAGCCCCTGAAAATGGCAGGAGACGACTCGGAGGCTGGGTAGGAGCAGGTGACTGGAATGGCCTGGGCGTGAAGAGAGCCACATGGGGGTGGGGAGGGTACAGGGACACCAATCGCCCTGACCCCTTATGTTCTGCTTCTGTGGGAGCGGGGAGGAGCAAGTCAGCTGTGTGCGCAGCAGGGGAGTTCAGTTGAGGCACGAGGGTGGTGAAGGGAAGGTTCTCGCTGGACAGTTGGTGCTTGCCGATTTCCAGGAGTCAGTGAGCCCTTGGAGGGCTGGCCAGTGCAGGGAGGAGGGAAGGACTGTCTCAGGGTTGTGACTGAACAGGACAGGGAGGTCCCAAGAGCCTGAGTGCTGCCGGGTGACTAGGAAGGTGTGGTCTCTCCCTGAGGTAAGGGCTGGGGGGTGGGGACGTGCTCATGTCTTGGGGTGGGGCATATCTTTCTGAGCATGGGAAGCACTTGGGGATTTTGAGTGACGGTGAGCTCTGTGTGAATCAGCCTGGTGATGTGGTTGTCCCAAAGCCTGACTGTCACTTTGAAGACCTTGGCCGAAGTATGAAATAGCTGCAGTAATGTAAGAACGGAGGTGATGGGCCTGCTTCCCTATGCATCTAGAACAGTGTCTTTGGTTCTGGCGCCAGAGTGGATCCAGAGTTAGATGAGTAGAAGGATGTGTGGAGGAGGCAGAGCAGAGTGGGAGGGGTCTGGACACACGTTCCGTGAGGGTGATTTGAAGGAAGGTTTCTTAAAGTAGGGCCTCTAGATCCAGGGCAGGGGTCTGTGAACTGTGAACACCCCTCCTCCCAACCGTCCAGAGGATTGTGCGTACGTTTGTGCATTCCTGGGGAGGGTGTCCATAGTCTTTATCAGATGTTCAAAGGGTCCTTGACCCAAAACACATGAAAACCACTTGTTTAATGGATTTGGGCATTTTAGCTTAGAGAAGGGAGAAGGTGGCCACGAGGCGTGGGTAAGGAAAGGAGAGCTCTGTTTCCGTGTGTGCGACATCTGCCATGTGTGGGCAGGGGGCTTGCTCTGTGTGAACTCAGCTGGTGGAACTCAGATCAGTGGAAGGGCTGAGAGCAGCCTCACAGGTGGGGCATGCACAGGGCAGGTGACAGGAGGAGGTGGCTTGTGATGCTTGTGATGCAGAAGCTTTGTCCAAACCTTCTTGTCCCGAGGAGTAAACCGGTTTGGGCTGCGCCTGGCTGGGAGTGATGAAGCCCCAGCAGGTGCTCAGGTGCACAGTTCTGAGGTGCAGAGGCCCTGGAAGCCTGCCCTGCTTTCTGGAGGCAGCACATTAAATCTCATCTCAGGAACTGGACCCTCCCCTTCTGAGGGCCTCGGCGGACCCTCTGCGGTATGGGAACGGTGTTCCTTGCGGCATTGCCTTGGGTGTGCTCAGCTCCTCCCCGCATCTCATGCCCTCAGCCCCTGCTAGGTGGTCTGTGCGGGCTCCCTTCGTGACGTGCGGCCGGGTGGGATGGCTTGGCACAGCTTTGTCTCCAGGCCGGGGATGGGGGCTGTACACCCCTCACCCAGCATGTTCCCAAGTGATGGTTGGGCTCCCACCTTACTTTGGCACCAACAGGATCAGAGAGATTTGCTAAATTTAAAAGTGACTCCCGAGGGACACCACCAGTACTTCATCAAGTTTGGCTTTGTCAGAGCTTCCTGCTTTTTTTCCTTCTCTCACTTTTGTTTTTTAAAAGCAGGCAGGCATGCCTCGCCAAAGATGGGATATTCTGGAAAACTGGAATTGGAATCCCACAGCCTGATTGAAAGCTATATCACTTGCTTCAAGGGAAGAAGCTAAAAAAAAAGCTAGTCCTTGGCTTCTCCCATGCATTTTAAATGTTCTGCAAAGGAAACAATGCCTCATTCCTTAAATAATTAAGTGGAGTTCGCTGCGAATGGAGTGTTGCCCAGGCCTGGTCACGCTGGAGCCCCCAGAGCCTCTCTCTCCAGGGGAGAGCTTGGGCAGGTGCTGGAAGAAGTCCTCTGGGTAGAAAAAATTGACGCAGAGTCAAACATCTGCCTTTCTAGCGCTTGGTGCATTTGGCGCAACCCTGGAAATGTCACAAGAGAGGATGAGGCGGGCCCGCAGGGTCCCCCAGAGAGGCTGCATCCATCATGTTTGTATCTCCCATGAATTCTTAGTTGCTCTTACTTGTCCCCTCACTGCCATCTGACTGCCACATGAGATGACTGGCCTCAGACCAAGTCTGCATCCTCCCGACCACTACAGCACTGGCACTGCTTTCTGTATGAACTTAGTGGAAATTTCTGGAGAGTCTGTGCAGGGATGAGAAGCCTACTTTATCTTCTGGCAGAAGGCCCTTCCCTCAGGAGCAGTGGTGGCATCTCAGATCGGCGATTGTGTCCCGGTGTCTGCTGGTCTGTGATGCACAGGCTCTTCCTCTCGGAGGCCACGGGACGGGATGCCGAACACACACGGAGTCCAGCCGCATGGTCACTGTGGAATCTACTTGGCTCCTGTAGAAGAGACAGTTCTGCCAGGGTGAAGGGAACTAATATTTATTGACTATTGATATGCATTATGTCATTTAAGCTTCATGTTTTATGAATGAAGAAACAGGTTCAGAGAGGTTAAGTTACTTGATTAAGGTTACACAGCCTGGACCCAGAGAGGGGCTGGTGTTTATATATGTTGTTTGGCTCTGAGGTTCACATACTCTGCAAGACTTTTACAATTCCATAACAAAAACAACCTTTGTTTCAAAAGTACAACTTGAGATTAAAAAAGAAAGCAGAGAGGAACCTCAAGGAAGTTCTGTTAGCCCGCCTTTCAGAGGGCAGGGGCTAAAAGCAGGGATTTGCTCTGATATGATCGCCTGGCCACTCACACAGCTGTCTGAGTTTTCTACAGACTTCTCGTACCCAGAATCCTCTGAGCTAATCCTTTGTCTTCCCTTCCTCATCCTTCTGTGTCTCCTGGTTTCTCCCTGGTCCTGTTTCTCAGATTTCAGTAGGGGTTCTCAGAGCGACTTCAGTCTTCAGTCTTGTTGAATTGCATGTCGTGATCACATCTGTGAAGACATTATTCAGATTACCTAAGAGGAATCTAAATCTCAAATAAATAAACCTGTTTGGCTGGGCCTGCATCAGATTAGTCCTATCGATATTGATGTAGACACAAGAGGGTTGTAAGCTCTCCAGAGGCCGCATTGCTCACCCTCTTTATGACCTCGTTTCCCACAGTTCCCCGTGCTCGCCAGTGGTTGTGGTCGCCTGCGTTGTCTGGCTCAAAGAAACACAGACTGATGTGGGGTTGTTGTTTTTTGGGTTTTTTTTTTTTTTTTTTTGCCAAGGGCTGTAGCTGCTTTGTTGTAGCTGAGGCCTTCCTGCTGTGGAAGGACCCGCCTGTTGGCAACATGAGCAAGAAGATGCTTTAGAGAAGGGGTTTCAGGACTGGTTCACCAATCAAACAGCACTTTATTTCCATAAAAGTTGGGGTTTCAAGCCCCTCCATCCTAGGTGAGAGGTCAGACTGAGTCTGGCATTGTGAAATTTGATTCTATGCATCATACAGGATTTGTTCAGTTTATTTATGTCTTTTTTCCTAGAGCAAATCTCTCATCCACTAGTACCTAAAGTAACCGAGTGGATATTGACTGCAGTTTGAAGAGGAAGTCAGATTGAAAATGTGATCTGAAACACAGATAGGATCTCCTTAAGTGGTTTTTTTTTGCGGGAAGAAGGTCATAGTTGATGGTCTTCCAGGCGATCTGTTTTTAGAAGGAGCATTTTCAGGTCACCACTGGAGCAGGTACAAGCAGTTTTTAGAAGGAGCAGGTACAGCCAGTGGCAACAGAACTGCATCCAGCCAGTCCACGTGGAGGCTGCCCGCGCCCAGCAGCGTCCTTCTAACCTCCTAATTTTGCTCCTTCGTTCCGTCAATTAGGTAATATTTACTGAGTACGTCCAGGGTGTCTAGGATGGATTTGGCCCCTGTCCTGGTAGAGTTTCCAGTACAGCAGGCAAAAGGGATGTTGATTGATTACAATTATAATCCATTCAAGTAATTGTTGAGTAGTGTGTACTAGGTGCTGTCCATGGTGTTGGGTACCAGATAAATGAGTCCCTGCCTTCAAGGGGCTTACTTTCTAATGAGATACACAATAAATAAAAATATAACAAACAATGCATTTTCTGGTGGCTTCAAAGACAAAAAGTGCCGTGGGAAGCCAGGGCAGGTACAGGGGATTGGGAGTATGGGCTGGGCCGGGTGGGGGGGCTGTGTCAGTTGCAGAGAGTGGGATGCGTGAAATGAAGATTATAGATGGTCTGGAGTTAAGGAAAAATGACAGGTTGTGACAGGGGTTTGGGGAGGTTGAGGGGTGGGGGAAGAAAAGAAGTTTCCTCAACTGAAGGCGCGTTGGCAGAGCCCTCTGTGTGTATTGAAATGACTGAGAACGGAGACAGGCTTCGGGTAGGAGAGAGGGGGGTGATCCAGGGGCTAAAATCGCGGAGAAATGAGGGGGTCACACGCGGGCTGTGGTGACGGCAGCATTGAGGGGTGGGGGATGGCAGAGTGTGATGACAAGACGTGCAAAGGTGGGCATTTTGGAGAGGCGGGAAGAGAATTGTCGGGAGGGGCAGTGAGAAGCCCAAAGGCCCAGGTGTGAAGCGTGCTCCGCGGGGGAATCCAGGTGCTGGAGGGCGGAAGGCGGGGGTGTCTGGCCTGGGATGGAGAGACTTTTGTGAGACTGCGATTTATGATAAGAATATTATAAATCCTGTTTCTGGCACTGAGCTCCTAAAGCCCTTGGAATCTCCTAGAAGGAGAGTGGTAAAAGGGTCTTTTGTTATGTTAATGAGGTGACTTGGAAGGCACCTGAGGGGGGGGCTAGTTGCCAAGGGAACCAACCGGGCCATTAGAGGTCTGGGGCTTTCACTGCCCTCTACGCCCACTCCCGGGAGGGGCTGGAGGTTGAATCTGTGGCCAGTGGCCAATGATTCAATCAGTGATACCTACCTAATGAAGCCTCCATGAAAACACAAAGGGACAGGATTTGGAGAGCTTCTGGGCTGGTGCCCACGTGGAGACTGGGGGAGAGTGGTGTGCCAGAGAGCAGGGAAGCTCCGCACACCTGCCCCCTACCCTGCCCTGTGCATCTCCTTCATCTGGCTGTGCTTGAGTTAAACCCTTTATAATACACTGGTGACCTAGTAAGTAAAATGTTTCTAGTAAATTAATAGAATCCAAGGAGGGGGCCATTGGAATCTCCTCTCTATAGCCCACTGGTCAAAAACACAGGTGACAACTTGGACTTGCGATTTGTCTGAAATAGAGGCAGTCTTGCAGGACAGAGCCTTAAACTTGCGGGTTCGGACACCGCCTCCAGGTAGACAGCATCAGAATCGCATTACACTGTAGGACACCTAGCGGGTGTCTTGCAGAGTTAGAATTGAGCACAGAATCTTGGCTTCCCTGAGGCAGTGCTGTATGGGAGGGTGGCCAGTGGGTAGATGTGGCCCAGAGGAGGTCACGGGGGAGCAGGAACCCTCTAGGGCTCCCAGGTCAGGGTTTCCCAAGGTGTTTGTTCAGTGCTGCGCTAGGAGGAAGACCTGGGACTGCAGGGCTCAGATGGAGGTTCTCTGTGGCTGCCCAGGAGGCTGGCTGCTGCCTTCTGCCCTGTCTGCTGATGGAGAGATTGCTTGACCAACATGGTTCAAACATACCGAAGAGGCACCTTTAGGGCTATGAGCCCTTGGGCAGGAACCTGAAGGTTTGGGGAACTCGTCAGGTATTTTCTGGGCTCTGTGCTGACTGTTGGGACTTGGGGAGAGGCTGGGAGGATGCTGTTGGTGAGCAGGATTTGGATTCCTGGATTGTTCCTTAAGGCCTGGGGTAATAGCCTTGGTAAGGGATGGATAAGGATGAACCTTGTCACCCACAGACCTGCTGAGAAGCTCAGAGGTGCCTCAGCCGGAGTGTGGTGGCGGGAGGGCGGCTGAGGTGGCTGAGAAGCAGGGTCAGCAGGGCAGGTGCGGGGCACCACTGGTGGCAGGCACAGCGGGACGGGTGGGACGGAGCCTGAGCGTGCGTTGGGCTGGATGGCTGAGGTGACTCTCACCTAATAGCTCTGTGTGGCCTTCTGTCTCCTCTGTCAAATGAAGACAGACACAGACGTCTCAAGGTTGTTGGGACAGTTAGGTGAGACACGTGTCAGTGCCCTGCATGATGGGAGCACACAACCAATGCATGCTAGGACCTCCAGGAGACACCTCATGCCAGGCCGCTGTGACCTGGGTGCTGAGGCCCTCGGCCTTGCTGGATGACCGTGGAAAGGCATTTCTGATGTAAAAACTAGATCTCTTAGTAGAGGAACAGGAATTGCTCGGAAGATGTAAATGTGCACGGAAACCTGCGAATCTGAGGAGGGAAGGCTGAAGCAGAGCACTGGGAGAAACAGACCTGAAGTGGGGAGAGGTCTGCACATAAGCCATCTGGCCTTTGGAGGAGCCGGGCGACGTGTCCTTGGAGCTGGCAATGGCACAGGCTGTGCCCGGGCCAGCCGTCTGACACCTGCTGGCTGCCTCCTTTGCTAAAAGTCAAGCCTCGGACCTTTTCCAAAAGGGAGAAGACACTGTAGAGGATCCAGCACTGCAGGCCCTTTACAGGGCGTGTGCTCAGACCCCCCGTTGTCCTCTCTCAGCGTGCTGTGCCCCTTCTCTCAGCCCTCTGTTGAGACGTGTTTTCGGGACACTGGACTCTACGCGGTACATGATGTAGCCATGGCCCTTGAGGTCATTCTGGTTGGTGCTTCCCACCTTCTTTCAGGCCAGGCAGGGCACATGGGAAAGGTCATTTGTGCAGCACACTGGGGCGGAGGTCGCTGGTGGGGGCCATGAGCTGGGCCTCCAGCGGTACGGGCTCAGCCTGCAGCTGAGTAGGTCCGCGTCTCGGCATGCATGTAACCCATTACCCAGAAGTCCTGCTGGAGCGAGGCCTTCCCTGCTCTCCAAGGAGGATCTGATTGTTTGCCTGGTGGGACTGTGCAGGGTCCCACTTGCCAGCAACTGGTCACTCAGGGCCCTCTGCAGCTTGGGTTCCCACAAAGCTTCTGGCTGCAACTTCAAGTGCTTCCTCTATCAAGGTGCTGTAAGGGCTCCAGAAGATCTGTGCTCGAGGGGCTGTGGCCCAATTTGGGGGCACCGACACACCTATAGCTACCCAAAGACAAGACAGATTATGTGAGGGCCCCAATGGAGCTGGGCTGCAGGGAGGGAACCCAGCTTGGTGCTGGAGCTGGTCCTTCTGATGGAAAAGGTGACCAGTTTGCATTTGCCTTGGACGTAGGACTCTGACCAGTGGGGGTGGGCTGAGTTGGGGGTAGAGACAAGCAACAGGCATTCCAGGGGGAGGCGCAGGTTCACTGAAGGCAGGTGGCGTTAAACCTGTTGGCTGGGTGAGGGGCTGATGAGGGGGAGGCCGCAGAGTCCGGTGGAGAAGAGGCTGGGCGAGGGTGTGGATTTGGTCTATGAGGACTGCCCACACAGCCCATTTGGGCACGGCTGGACACGGTGGGCACCCATGCTTGGCTTGAATCGGGCGAGGTCAACAGGGCGTAGTACAAGGGAATAAAGCCCAAAAAGGCGCCCTTTACTCTGTCGCTGGTTTGAGGTCCACAAGGGCTGACTTTGGACCGAATGTGGCCTCGCTCGTCTCCCTTGGAGTGCCTGGGGCTCCGTGGAGCGGTGGCACTATTTTTGTGCTCCTGCAAATGCCCGTGTTTATTTTTAACCTTGAGCCTTTGTAAAGCGGGGATGCGTCATGCAGGCTTTGCTTTTGAGTAAAAAGGTTCTCTTGGGCTGATGGAACCTGTAAAGGATGTTCTTGATTTAAAGTTGAACATTCTCTTTATTTAATACCCCAATTTATCTATTTTGACACGATAGGGAAGGCCACACAGTAATTTGCTTTCTTTAAAAGTCCTAGAAAGAGGAAACCCACCTGCAGTTCGCCAGTTCCGTCACTTGTCCCGGCAGATCTGTGTCATGACCAGTGGCGCTCAGACAGCGGCGGTCTGTGTGTCGGAGGTGGCAGGGGATGACAAGCTGGATGGAACCCTGCCACCCACCTTCTGCCTCCTGCCAATATGGACAAGGGGCTTAGGATAGAATGTCTGTTATCTTTGAAGCATATGCAAATTATACCTGAAAAACTAATGAGATTAACATGGAGTTTAAAGTGTAGGATTTAGCACATGCACTTATTTATACCTTTCCTCCAAGAACCCATTAGAATGATAATAGAGAGATTATTAGAAGTATAATCTTATGACAGCAAAGTGAATGGGAGGGAAGTACCAGCAGCTGAAAGATTGCAACAAACTAATGGGTGATACAAAGTGGGGGGAGGAACGGCAGAGTGGGAAATACAGCGGAGGAGACCAGGGCCCAGGCTGCTGTTGAAGGCCCGCCAGCTGCTCTCCAGAGCGGCAGCCCCGATTTGCATTCCCACCAGGCGTGTGTGAGGCTCCAGCTTGTCTGCGTTCTCTCCAGCACTTGTTATTGTCTGTTTGGT
This sequence comes from Micronycteris hirsuta, assembly GCA_004026765.1. Taxonomy (NCBI): domain Eukaryota; kingdom Metazoa; phylum Chordata; class Mammalia; order Chiroptera; family Phyllostomidae; genus Micronycteris; species Micronycteris hirsuta. The sequence continues at coordinate 58,632 of PVJI01002588.1, forward strand.
GACAGCCCTGCTAGGAGGTGTGGAGAAGTACCTCACCGTGGTTTTGGTTTGCCTTTCCCTGATGGTTAATAATGTTGAGCATCTTATTGGCCATCTGTAGCTCTTCTTTGGAGATAATCTGTTCATACTATTTGCCTGTTTTTTAATTGGGTTAGTTGTCCTTTTGTTAATGAGTTCTAAGAATTCTTTATATGTCCTGGATACCAGTTCCTTATCAGATGTATGATTTGCAAACATTTTCTCCAATTCTGTGGGTTATCTCTTCAATTTATTTGACAGTATCAATTGCAACACAGAAGGTTTTTATTTGGATGTAGGGCAGTTTTATATATATTTTTTATTTTGGTGTTTGTACCACGTCTGATGCTTTGACAAGTTTTCCTGGTGGCATATTTGAAGTCTTGCAAACCCAGTTCCTTCCGCCTGGCCCCGCTGCTCCTGGCCAGGCTCTCATCTTTCTGGGTCTGGACGTCTGTGCGCTGGCTTTTTTACTCACCTCCAGTCTCTTCCCACTTCAGTCCGTCCTCAGTACAAATGCCCGTGGTTCCTCTAAGTTGTAGTTTTAGTTGTGCTGCTTCCTTTGCTCAAAAATCGGCATTTCCTGAATTTATTTACCATGACACAGTTTAGCCATTTTGAAATATTGGTGGGAGATCAACAGATTATAAAATGTAACATGTTCTGAGTTAAGGTGGATTAGCAAGATGTGGTCTCCCAGGTGAATTAGTTGCTGCAAGATTGTTCCCAGGTATATTTGAATGCTTTTTCATTGTGGCAGAGTAAAATGTCAGAGAAATTTATTTTTAGTTTATTAAGAACAAAACACATAAGCGGCCAGATAGCTAAAGTTATTTTTACTATAGATAAATACAGAAGCCCTCAACATTTAAAATCAAGACCATTATTGCTCCAGGTCTTTAAGAAAATCCTATTGCTCGATATTAGGAATAATGTTGCCAAGTCACATCCTCACATCAGGTATGGCATAGAGACGGACTTCTATATTTTGTTTCATTGCCGTGTAATATGAAAATCTCTACACACAGATTATTGCAGCAAAAGGAAGAATGGAAGGTGCTCCTCAGGCGGTACTCTGTGTTCTCTTGAATTGGGCTCTTCCAGGAATCATTAATCATTAAGACTTGGGCAGCTTGCCACCTGGTTTTTAGAAACTATCACTTGGACGTATTCTGATTCTTGGCTCGTGGGGTTCACAGTGTGCAAATCATAAGACTGCTTTTTTGTTTAAAGCTGCTTTTTTTTGGCCTTAGATTCAGATAGAATTAGTTTTCATCATATACATGTTCAATGTGCCATATGTGGAATAAAGTCATGGATGGATGTTGAAATCCCAAGACAAGATATCTCCCATAGATGAAACATTGTGACTCAGTTGCAGCAAGGTGCCCATTGCTGCCATGGCTAGTGTGCAAGGGCAGGTCACAAGCTTGCCCGTGTGCAGCTCAAATGACAGATGTTGGTGCAGCACACAGCTCCCGCGTGATCTTCCCGCAGTCTTGGGTAGAGAATACAATTTCTTAAAGGTAATAGTACATAATTATGAGAAGAGCTATCCAAGTGCATTTAACATTTTTCATATATACACACACACACACACACACACACACACACACACACACACACACACACACACACATATATATCTTGGGATGTATATGAAAGAGAAAATAGCTTAGACATTAATTTTTCATGGCACACAGTTGGGAGAAGGTGGCCCCAAGACAAAGACCGATTTCCTTAGCATGGCGTTCCGAGTCCATGGCTGTTCAGTTTGGTCCGCCCCTCGGCCTCACCTCTTGCCAGCCCCCTCCTGTAGCCCCACAGTGCTCTCACTGGTCCCCGAGCACACCTCTTGCACCTGGAGAGCCATTCGACCTCTCTGCCAAGCCCTGCACGTTTGCTGGGCCCTGGGCCCTGCGCCGGGGTGGCGGGGGTGTGGAGGAGGGGAGGGTTTCTGTGCAGGGGTAGGGGTGCCCTTTGAACACGAGATGGCATTGCAGTGTTTCTGGTGGGTTTTGTTTGATTTTCTCCCTTGATCCCATCCTTGGCCTCGTCTTCCTGCAACCTGTTTACCTACCCTTCATCTTCAGAGAAACTCCTCCCACCTCACGCCATGCAGATGTTTGCCTTTCGTCCTGGCCTCGCTTCTCTGAAACTGCCTCTCCCCCTCCTGACTGTCAGGGTCTTTACCCACTGCCCTGGACCCGCCACCGCTTTGGGGGAGTCCGCACACTTTCCCACGGCACACGGGAACGGCTCCGATGACCTCTGGGGCAGCCCTCAGCCTGTGAACCAGTCCCGGAACTTAGTTAAACCCACATCACGGGAGACCTGCGGGACGATGTGTCTGAAGGCTCCTGAAAAACTGTCCAGCCTTTGAGGGTCTAAATAGTGTCATTGAGAAAGCCCATCAGCATTCATCAGGGGCACTTGCCTCATTCCATTCCCTGATGTAAATGTGACCCGAAAAGGGAATCCCAGTCAGTGGAGTAGGAGGATTTGTGACAAATGTGACTTATACGACATCTCTCATTTATCAGTTCTGCTCATCTGGGCAGTTTTGGGGCAGGTGAAAATTACTTTAATCGAGTGGGTGTGCTGTGACCCACTTGGAGGCATTCAGACCCGGCAAGGTGACGGACTTCTGGCGCAGGTCCAGCAGGGGCAGGTTTTCCCCAGGGAGTGGCCAGCCCACAGCCTAACAGGGTTTGTGGAATGACTCTGTGTCCCCACCTGTGGTCAGCGCTGCCCGTATCCCATGTCTCATTCCTTCAACTTCAATTTCCGGTCTCTGTTCTGTAATATTAATCTTTTTATTTGTTAATACCTCCTTCCTTTGCTGTAGCTTCATAATAATATATTTCAGGATCTGGTGTGGCTAAACCCCTCACTGCTCTTCATTTTCAGAATTTTCTTGGCTGTCCTCACATAGCAAGTGTTCTGCATGAGTAACCCAGTCTAGTTCTAATCCTGTGGACACTTGTGTTAAATGTATATATTAACTTAGGGATAATTGACATCTTTATATTGACTTTTCCCATTAAAAACAGGATATATCTTATTTATTAAAGTTTTCTTTTGTATCCCATAAAAGTCATATTTTTAATATAGATCTTGCATAATTGTTAAACAGATTCCTAGAAATTATATCTTTTACTTCCTACTGTAAGTGGAATCTTTAAAAATCCATTGTATTATCTATCTAGTTGTTTGTATATATAGGAAGACTATCAACTTTATTTTTAGTTAGTAATTTTATAGCTAACAATGTTACTGAATTTATTCATATTCATTTTTTTCTATTGATTTTCTTGGCTGTTCTAGATGTGTGATATTGTGTACAAACAATGGTAACCGTGCTACAGGGATTTTGTATGAATGTAGAACCACAGTATGCTCGTGAGTTAGATTCTTTGCATGGAAGAATGTGCTGGAAGAAGCGTGTGTCCATATTTCTTTTTTCTCCAGCTCTCTGTCCTAGGATTTGGGGGGGTGACCCTGCCAGCATAGGGGCCTGTTGACAATCTAGAGAGAGGGCTCGAGGAGCCAGGTGAGCTCATGCTTCTGATGCCTTGTGACAGGTGCTCAGTTCAGGGCCTGTGTCCTAAGACCACAAATTAGGTGTGTCAAGATGCTATGGCTGGACTTGAAGGTCTGATAGGAACTCTTCTGACCAAGCAAGGGTGAAGGGCATGTGCGTGGTGATGTGAACATGCAGGTGATTTGGAAATGCTAGCAGCAAAGCAGTAGAGCCTGTGTGGTGAGGGGGCAGGACCAGGTGGACAGGGGCCTGTGGCTCATTCTAATGCACCTGGAGCTGGGGTACAGGCCTTGGAAGCTGGGTGGGCAGCGCCTTGCCCATCGAGCCTGGGGAAGGCCTTCCTCTTGGTGCTGTGTGAGTGGTGGTCGGAGTGGGTGGTGTTCAAGAGTCAAGGCAGATAAACTAACAAGGGTTCCCTATGAGCCTCGGAAACACTGTGGAAAGGGCTGTAAAATAATGTCCAAATGGTTTCTTTTCATCCGCATCAAGTAGAGTAGGAATAATAAGAATTGTGAGGTTTTACAAGTTCACATTCAGAAAAAGCCCAGAGCTAAGCATTCCAAATGAGGGATTATTAGAAATTGAAACATTATTTTTTCTTCCTTCAAAAAGTAGTCATGCCAATTCTTTACAGAATCATTTTACACAGAGCCAGAATTCATTCTAAGCCAGAGTGGTCTCTCTGCTGAGTGGTTTTCATATTCCAAACATACATCTGTCGCACAGAGTGTCTAATTATTCTTGGGGACAATTACTGTCAGGTTCCAAAATGTGTTCAGTGAGCAGCAATTGGTGTTTATTCAGCTCTAAAAAGACTAGGAACAGTAGGTTATATTGTCTGCCTAAAGAAATGCTTTGCCATCCGGAAACATCTGCTTTCTATTTAAAGCGCTGAAGAGGGAGTGGGAGTCTGTTTGAAACAGACTCCCTAAGCCTCGAACACCAAAGAGAGGGCGGTAAATTGGGTACGAAGGTGACTTCTGTTCTTGGACACGCACTCTCTTCAGCTTTTCCCTGCTGTGCGGGAAAGGCGACCTCCTGAGTTTGAAAGTTCTCCTTCTCTTGGATTTTCTATTTATACTGATTTGCACACTTATGGGAACTGACTTTAGTGTCCCAGTTCCATCTCGTTTACTTTCTCAGGTGAGGCAAGATGCTCTGACAGAGTTGGGGTCTGCCTTTCTGAATTCTGTGGTAAGATTTGTAGAGTTTCTGATTTTGCCCATACAGATGTAAAGATTCGTTATTCAGGTTGCCTGAAATCATCGTGACCCTCAGTTTCCTGTGTGGACGGTGCCACGCCGTCGGAAGATTGAGTGAGAATATATGTCATTTGCATGGCGTGTGGTTAACTTCTATGAAGATCACTGGCCTAGTCCTCTATTGCTGTGTAAGAAGCTGCCACAAACTTGGCAGCTTCAGATAAAACACATTTCCACGGGTCAGGAGCCAGGCATGGCTTAGCTGGGTCCTCAGCTTCAGGGTCTCTTAGACCAGGGGTCCCCAACCTTTTTGGCACCAGGGACTGGTTTCATGGAAGACGAGGGTTAGGGGATGGTTTGGGATGATTCAAGCACATTACGTCAACCTCACCTCCTGCTGTGTGGCCTGGTTCTTAACAGGCACCGTCCGTGGCCTGGAGCTTGGGGGCCCCTCCCTTAGAAGGCGTCACCAAGTCGTTGTCCAGGGCTGGGGTCTCACCTGAAGGCTCAGCTATGGAAAGAGCCACCTCTAAGCTTCCAAGCAATTGTCGGCAGAATTCCAGTTCCTCGAGTGGCTTTAGACTAAGGGCCTCGGTTCTGCTCTTGTCGTTGGCTGGAGGCCACCCTCCGTTCCTGCTGTGTGGGCCTCCCCACTGTGATGGCTTGCTCCATCAAAGCCAGCAGGAGAGACTTGGCTGAGAGAGTGTGCTAGCACGACAGAAGCCACAGTCCTATGTAACCTGCTCACACACGTGACAGCCCGTCACCTTGGCCATATTCTTTTGGTTAAGAGCAAGTTACAGGTCGCACCCCTGCTTAGAGGGAGGGCATTATACCAGGGTATGAGTACCAGGAAGTCGGATCGTTGGGAACACATCAGAAGCTGCCAGATACAGGGCGCTGCTGTTTTAGGGAGCAAGTGCAGCCTCATATTTAAGAGGGAGGAATGTCCACGTCACTTGCACGGACTTCAGATCTCCGATCTGCCAAGCTGCGAAGTTGCCACTCACTACCCGTGGAACCCAAGGCTGGTCTTGGCCTTTCTGCGCCCCACTTCCCCACCGGTGCAGCACCTTCCCTGTAGGCTCATTGTGATCCTGAATGAGGAGTCCCAGGTAAAGCCTGGCAGAATGGCAAGTAGCCAGTCAATATTAGCTACTGGCTTTTCTTTTCATCATTGTGTATTTTGGGCCTTTTCTCTAAATACCATTAGATTTTTGACTTTTCGAAGAATAAATTAGAATATCCCAGTGGCCTCAGACTTGATTATTCATGTGGAAATCCCAGTCCTTTGGGTAGTTTCCTGGGCACAAAGCTGCTGCCTGAACGGCTATGCGTGTCCTCGGGACTGAGCACCAGTGGCCATGGTGCCCCTCTCTGCATGGGGCTGGCGGGCGCCCCTGAAGCTACCCGCCAGGTCTCCGGGCCTCTCCCATGCCTTAGCAGCCACTTCCCCTGCAGCCACTGAGTATGTGGCCAGCTGTGCTCTCCCAAGAAATTCCGTTTCTGGTTGGGGTCCTGAGGGCAACCTGTTTTGGCTTCCGTCCATTCCCAGAGCCGAACAGGCAGATTTGGAGATGGGTCCTTCCTGTCTGCACGCACACCTTGACCAGAACCATGCCAAACAGATGACTCGCTGCATTTGCTTGTCCCTGATCAGAAAGCACTGCCATCTTGTCTCCCTGTCCCTCCTTCTCTGTCTCTCTCTGCTTTGCTTTCTTCACTTTCTCACTGCTGTGGCCTGCATGGAGTGTTTAAAGGTCACTGCTTGGCTACCACAAGCTGCCCTCTTTCCTGACCAGAGCATCTCTGCCTTCCCTTGCCCCGCCCCAATCCTTTGCACTTAAAGATCCTGTTCTTGGTCCCACTGTTGTCCCCCTTGGGCTGTGGGGGTACATTCTGGAGATATTCTGTATCATTCAGTCAGCTGTGTCTTTCTGGAGAAGAGGTGCCGGCTATATCTGTCACTTCTTCCATTTTTATTCTAGATTATCTGATAATATCTAATATGAGTATCTCCCCAGCTTCTTTGAGGATAAAAACCGCTGGGAGCTCTTGTGAAGAGCAGAGCTACTCAGGTCCGTGCCCTGAAGATCTAGGTTCCTGGGGGCCAGGCTGGGGCTGGGACGCTTGTGTTTTGAGGTGAAGCACCCCAGCTCATTGCTGTCACAGGTCTCAGGGTGCTAAAACTGGACCTGATCCTTCTTCCTCCGTGTGGAGGACACAGGGAAGGAAGGTCTGAAAGCCCGATCCGTCACAGGGAAGACCCCTGCCTAGCTTGCTAGTGCTCTGCATAGGGAGGCAGAGATTTTAGCATAATCTGACTCCTTAAAAACCTCTTCTGTATTGTCGCCCTTTCACTCACTCCCTCCTCTCACAAAGGCCAGGAAGTACCATGTGAGCAAGAGCTTTCCTCTGTGGCGGTGTCCTTAGCCGATCAGCAGAGTGCGGCGCCTGGGCGGGCAGCAGCACAGCTGGGCCTCCAGATGTCGGATTGCCCATGTGGCTTGGTGAGGAAGTCTCGTGTTCACGTGCACATGCTCCCCTCGGGCGACAGCAGATGCGGGCAGTTGCAGAGAGAATACTCCTTTTGCTGCTACGGCTCTCACCCTGTTGCTGGAAGGGTGTCAGCGTAGGACTGAGTGGGCGCGTGAACTTGGTTACTGTTGAGGGAAGAAAAACGTCCTAGTAATCCACATTCCCAGAGGCACTTGTCTTGCTCCCAGGATCTGGAAGGAAAGATCCAGGGGCAGGGAATGCTGGTTTCTGTGTGTTCTTCTGGAAAGCCGGCCTCTCAAAGCAGCTGCACTGAGGTGGCATGAACCGCATGCTCTTGGCTTTTACTCTTTCAGAGCAACAGTCATGCAAACACTTTCTGCATTTCCCTGCAACCACAATTGACATTTGATGCCGGTGTTCATGGTGTTGTTCAGTTCCCCGTGCAGGATGCTCAAATGGTGCATTGTTTTTCTGGGAGAATGTTACTCTCCTTAGAAAGAGCTTTCTTTCCTGTAATGAGTTTCCTATAGTAAAGATGGGTTCAAAGACTGCTTTCAAGTAAAACCACTCCAGTAGAGACCAGAACACTTAAAATTCACTTTTCCCTTTTGATTTTTTTTCTCCATTTGGGTATTTTATTCTTTTATGTCATGTCTTTTGACATTGTAATGATTTTAAAAATTAATTTGCCTACGTTACCTTTTGATTTAATTTTTATCTCTAATAAGTACTTATTAAATCTCTAGTGTTCTAATGAATGATGGGATGGTTTTTACATTCTGGTGGCATTTCCCCTCCATTTTATCTTATTTTGAACACTTACAAGAATTTCTGAGCCAGTTTGACTGAAGATCCTTTTTTTAAAATTAAATATTTTCTAATGAGTCTGTTTCTTTTGGTTGTTTTGTGAAAATAGACACCTTAAAATATGAAGTGCAGTGAAGTCCATTACAATTTTTATACATCTGCCTGATCTCTTAATGCTTCTTATCAAGATCTAACTAATTTCCCACTCAACGGAAAAATAGATAATGTGCTAACTTGGTTAATAATCTCACAAAGAATTTATAAGTATGTGGAGTGAAAAAGCAGCAATATAGAGGCAAGAATAGCAAAAGAGATTGATTTGATGAATTTCACATAAAACTCAGTAAGTTCATATGTGGGAAACATGAAACTTTAAGACTTAGTCAATTATGAATAAATACATCACTTGTAAAATGCTATGACTTTAAGAAGTATTTAATAGGAATAAATGAAGTTGCAAATGATTTGCAAAATCCTAAAATTGTTGCAGAATCTCCCAAAATAAATTTGTTGCAAATTCCTAAAAATGCCAGCAGGCTGTCAGAAGAAGAATAGGACACCTGACAGGATGCAAAACATTCAGTGGGCAAGGGAGGTGCATTTTAAGCAAATTGGTTGTTAGGCCAGTAGCCCCGCAGCCTCAGGGTATTAGGTTTCAGTAACTGCCTCTCTGGTGTCTCGCTTTCTCCTCCCTTCCCTTTTTTAATTTTAATTGTCCTCATGCATATGTATCTTTCCCTCTAAGCTATTAAAATCATTGGGGGTAGTAGATGGCTTATAAATCATAAATTATACATAAAGTTGCGTTCCGTCAATTCACGTGCCCATCTCTTGGTTTGCAGAGAACAGCCCATATTCACCACCCGAGCGCACGTCTTCCAGATTGACCCCAACACCAAGAAGAACTGGGTGCCTGCCAGCAAGCAGGCTGTCACCGTTTCCTACTTCTACGATGTCATAAGGAACAGCTATCGGATCATCAGCGTGGATGGAGCCAAGGTACCACCCCACCGGCTAGTTTCAAAGCTCACAGTCACTCAGCTTGTATCTAAAGCAAGATAGATGATGGATGCGAAAAGCGGAGGGAAAAAGATGCACCCCAGATCATGCCACCTTCACACAGATGTTACTGCGATAATGTCTTACAATCACAGATCCTGGTTGGCTTTTATTTTTCCATTTAAAATTACGGCAAAGGAAGAAAAAAGATTTCCCAGTTACCCCATTGTCTATATAAGTAGCATTTCAATGCCTGCGTAATAATTCCACCAAGGGCCTGTAATATTCTTAATCTCTCCCTTTATGGTTAGATATTGAAGTGACTCCAGGTTTTTACTACTGCAGATAATGAGAGCGTCCATGCAGCCAGTGCCTCCTTCAATCATCGGACATACCTATTGTTTCCTTGTGCACGTTTCCTCAGGAGAGATTCCTGGAAGTCATATCCACACCTTAAGGCTCTCAATGGACATGGCCACCTTGTTTTCCAAACAGTTCTTCCTTCCAGCCTGTCTGAGAATGCCAGTTGGTTGCACCCTTGCCAGCGCTGGGTATTCCATCTCATCCGGTTTTGGTGTTCTTAGGCATGGGAGTTGATTTTTTTTTTTTTAAGATTTTATTTATTTATTTTTAGAGAGAGGGAGAAAGAGAGGGAGAGAAACAGCAATGTATGGTTGCCTCTCACATGGCCCTCACTGGGGCCCTGGCCTGCAACCCAGGTATGTGCCCTGACTGGGAATTGAACTGGGACCCTTTGGTTCCCAACCCACGCTCAGCCCACTGAGCTACACCAGCCAGGGCTGATTTTAATAAATGGTTTTGCAATATTTCTTAAAATAATTTTTCCTGGTACTTTCATTATTCTACTGTCTTCCTTGGTATGTTTGCCACATTATATGGAAGCAGAATAGAAAAGGGGTATCAGGAGAAGTATCACCAAATTTGCAAAAAAAGAATCAAAGTAGACAGTACTTTCTAATTTTTTCTGTCTTTAATCTGTTTTCGTCCTGCTGGACATTTTTTTACTTGCGTTATCTGCTCTCACCTGAAATTAAATGTATCTGAAGCTGAATTCCCCTATTTCCCCTCTAAACCACCTCTTCATTTTCATTTCTCAATCATTGGGGCTAAAAAAATGAAGGGAAGGAAGGTCGGAAGAAAGAAAAGAAAGAACGTGAAGTCATTCCTTCTGGGATTGATCAAAGGAACCTGTCTTTTGTGTCTCACATCTGTGCCTAATATTTTGTTTCAAGGCCGTAACTCTCATCCTGGCACAGTTTTGCTCAGACCTTGCAGTAGCCTTCTGACCCTCCTCCTCCCCCGCCTGCAGTCTGTCCTGCCTGCTACCTCTAGGTCAGCACTCCTAGAAAGTCAAGAGCAGGGGGAGCTGGGGACTGGGAGCAGGGGAGCTGGGAACTACCTGCAGGCTCCTCCCTCTCCAACCTCACAACCTTGAATCAAAAGGCTCAGGAAGCTTCCATTAGAAGACCCCCCAACACACTGCCACCCCCAGGAAAGGTGTGATGGCCTGCTGGTACCCCCTGATTTCTTGACGAGGCTCCCTGTTTTAAGGCAGAACTCTCTCCGCAGCCTGTGTGCTCCCAGTGTCGTAGAGACTACAGATAAAAACTGCTTGGCCCCATGATCCTCTTTCTCATCCTTCCAGTTGCCACAGCCCTTCCTCCTAGTCAGGAAGGGAGCCCAGAGTCCTCATTTTACAGCTGAGGTCAAGGGAGGGAGTGACCAGGCCTGGCAGGCTTGTGCTGAAGTCCTTGAGGCTTCGGCAGGCGTCCCCCTGGCTGGCAGAGGAACTTTCTGACACCACATCGTGCAGGCAGTGCGTCAGGTAGAACAGCTGGTCTGGCCGGTAGAGACTCAGGAAGTGGTGTTCCCATCTAAGCAAGCAGGATGGTAAGATGTGGCGGGATTCTGGTGAGCAATCAGGGCGCGTGAAAGTGCCTAGCATGTGGTACGTAGCACTCGTGTGATTGAATATCCTTAAGGATTGAATAAGGAAGGTTCCTTTTTTTCTCTCTCTCTCTCTTCTGGGACACATGGTGATACCGCCGTTGTATTTTATTACCACGTCCTTGAGATGGGTTGGCACTGCTGTCAGCTGAGTTATCCAAGGATATGTGGAGCTTAAATGCAAGTAAAATGACTTTCTTAGAGAAAGTGCTTCAGTCCTATTAACTGGGCTTTTAGTCATTTGTCAAAGTGTCAGCCACTGCATCGTGTGGCTCCGCAGGTCCTGAAGGCTGTGACAGCGTGCTGGAGATGGGCCAGAGAGTTCGCTGTGAGAAATCAGAGGGGTGTAGGAGCGTAGGCTAACCCCTCGCTGCAGAGTAAGGCTAATTTAGATTCAGTATGGGGGATCCATCAAGTCATGTGGGAATTGGAAACCCAGGTCGTGGGGCACCCCTGGAATTCAGAGATGGAGCGCAAGGGTCTCAGGCTGCCCATCCTGTGGCACCTGGCTGCCTGCTCTTCCTGGGGCCCACCCAGAGTTCTGCCTCACCACCGGGGCACGAGGCCCGTGACGGGGCCTCATTCTGCAAAAGGCCCAAGGGAGTGTGGGAAGGTAGGGATGCACGGGCCTCAGTCATTTAATTACCATGACTGCCACTTGGGACCAAAGATGAGGAGCACAGAGCATCAATGGAGGTCCCAACGCCACCTCAGCAACATGTCAAACAAGAAAAACCAGCAGCCTGGGTCGAGATCAGACCCTGTGCCTCCAGCTGCCCCACGGGGCAGGAAGGGTATGGAGAAGCAGAGAAGGAACCCAGGATGGTGACCTCCCAGGGTGGCAGCAGCTAGTGCCGCCTGCCTGGCATCTATGATCTCCCCTTCTGCACCCATGGCCAAGTTCCTAACCCCCCGCCTATACTTCTGCCTGGCCTACATAATCTAAATGGAGTTCCTCCCTTCCTAGGGACTGAGATAGGGTGCAGTATCCTGAGCTGATGCAGTGACAGGGCTCTTTGCTGCCCTTGGCCACCACCGCCCCACCCCACTGCCACATTGGGACAGCCCACTTTGTTTTAGGCCTTTGATCCCAGATGTTGATCTGAACTGAGATGACAGAGGGTCAGATGCTTTTAGCCTTTGGGGCTACGTTCTCACCCTGGGCTGCACCTCTGCCCTTGGGCAAGTTTAGGTCCAGGTCCTGCCTTTCTCTGTTGGCCTGGCCATATCAAATCCATGACCTAGAGCCTCTGCTTGGTGCATCTGGGCCAGCTGCCCCTCCCAAGGCAGGAGGGTGGAAGGGAAGCCTGCTCCACCCTGCCAAGTGAAGGAGGACCTGCTTCAGGAAGGTCGCTGGTGTAGAAGGGACTTGGAGATCATGGTGAGCAGAGACCACAGCACACTCAGCTGCAGAGCCAGTCTCAGGCAGCCCGCAGGGCACAAGCCCCAGGAAGAGAGGAGGTGCAGCCAGCAGCATCAGCAGCTGTCACTCCACACAGGGTACAGCAGGCTCCTCTGCTCGGTCCCACCCTTTGTCATGTTTGCTTGGATGCATAGAGGGTCTCTCCTTCCCCTGAGAGCACTTGGTGCTGCTCATCATGAGACCGGGCTGTGCTCAGGCCTGCTGCTCATTCTCCCTGAAACACTGAGACATTCCTCCTTCTCAGAGCAAACACTTCACGTGTCAGTCCCAGCTGCTGCTAAAGACGTGCACGGGCAGGCATGTTGCGATGCTTTGCCCAGCATTGCCCAACTGTAGGGTGTTACGTGGACCCATTTCTGTGCGTGAGGCTGCCTAATGGCGGCACTCTTTGAGGACTGGGGACCAGGTCTGGCTTGTCTTTGGAGTCCCAGCCCCACACCAGAATCAGGATCAGAGCCTCAGAATGTTACCCAGGGTCGGCCCTGTACATGGACAGCTGGGGGCCATGGGAAGGCATTGCACAGACCCAGCTTCCCGGAGCACTGCTATGAGCCGTTGCAACACCAACAGCCACATGATCTATGGCAAGTTTTGGACAGAACCATCAGCTCCATTTTGAAGGACTCCATCTGCAGAGCAGTTGTTAACTGAGCCATCGCGGGGCTTGGTCTCGCTGTGCTGTTGGCGCTCACACAGATGAGCCAATCGTTGGCATCCTTGGAGAACCTGCCTGCACCCGTGGACAAGACTTGCCTGCGGCAGGTGTTTCTCCTGGGTGCTCTGGGTGATGCTGCTGCCCTTGCTTCTCAGTTACTTAAAGGATCACAGACACCTATACTGAGAGAGACCTTACCAGTCATCCAACTACAAGTATTTTGCAGCATCTACTGGGTAGCCAGGGCTGCCTAATTGTGACTGTTCTGAGGCTGTAAGCCTCTGAAATCTGACTTGCTTGGTATTTTCTTCTGGAAATGTGAAATTGCGTTCAAGAATACAGCCAGGGTCCCCACTTCCGCCATCGCTACAGTTTCCTCTTTTGGATAAATACAGGCACCTTCTGTTCGTGGAGCAAGCATTTGGAAGGTTCTCAGCACACAGTAGGTTTTCAATGAACATTGGTTTCTTTCTTTCCCAGACTGTGGTGAAAACAAAGGGGAAAAGCATCTATTAATGCCTGCTTTGGAAACAGACAGCGTATCTTTCATTGCTGTAACTTAGTCTCAGCCTCTTACAGAAAGCATCCAAGTTCTTCTAACTTCCATCTTCCTGCATTTGGGAAAGACTTTTCATGAAAAGGAATTTTGGGGACCTCTTTCCCATTTTGTGACAGGGAGCTTCCTCTAAGTCCAGAGGAGGACTAGACTCTGGAGGAGTTTAGCCTTTTGCTTATTCCAAGTAGCTCTTGTTACAGGTGTTTTGTGCATTTTCTGAAAACATGGTCCCAGATCTGCAGGGACCAAGCCTTTTCCTAGGAGGTTTCAGAGATACTCACGAAAGAGGAAGGGCCGTGCCTACAAGACAGCAAGGTTTCTTCCCCTGTCCTTCTGTCCCCTCCCACTGGGTGACATCCTCTACTCCTGTGACCTCATAGGCTGCTGACTCCCCTCCCCTGCCCCCCAGAAGCTGAACCCACAGTTCCAGCCGCTCCCTCTGCCCCCAGCACAGCTTCCCAGGGCCCGTGTGCAGAGAACCACTCCCTCTTTTCCTGGCCTCTGCTTGCTGCGGCCCCAGTTTCCCCGACAACTTTGTTATAGTTTTGTGTACTTTATTGTCACTCTTTATGTGTACCATTTAACATCTGATGGAAAAAAGTAAACACTTGTGTACCCACCACCCCGCTGTGGAAACCCATCCTTTACTGGGCCTCAGAGTCCCTTTCTGGGCCTCTTCCCAAGTGTATGCCCCTGTCAACCACCCCTCATGAGGTTGCCGCTCGCTTAGAATTTGTGTTAAGCATTCCCTTACTTTTCTCTCTAGTTTTGCCAGCTGTGTATGTAGCCCTAAACCAGAGGTTGGCAAACTTTTCCTCTGAAGGGGCTGATAGTAATTATTTTAAATTTATTTCTATTGTATGTTTTCCATTACCATTTAACTGGTAGTAATTTTTTAATGAGCCATGTAGTCTGTGGCAGCTATTTAGCTTTTCTCTTGTAGCAAGAAGACAGCCATGAATCAGTGCATAAACAAATGGCTGTGGCCGTGTGCCAATAAAACTTTATTTACAGCCCTGGCTGGTGTAGCTCAGTGGATTGAGTGCAGGCTGGGAACCAGACGGTCCCGGTTCGATTCCCAGTCAGGGCACATGCCTGGGTTGTGGGCCAAGTCCCTGGTGGGGGCCATGTGAGAGGCAACCATACATTGCTCTTTCTCCGTCTCTATCTCCTTCCCTTCTCCTCTCTCTAAAAATAAAATAAAATGAAATCTTAAAAAAAAAATTTTATTTACAAATGTAGACTGAAGGTGAACTTGGCCAGAGGGCTACTAGTTGGTTGATCCTTGCACTAAGTAATATATTATTTAGCTTTGCATGTTTTGGGCTTTTATGTAAGTAGAATCACACTGGAGACCCATACTGTATGTTGTCTTTTGTGACTTCCTTTTTATTTTTTCGCTTCATATTAAATTTTTGTGATTCATCCAAGTTGATGCCTATAGCCTTGGTTCATTCTCACTGCTGGGTAGTATTTCACTGTTGAATGTACCACAGTTGGTCCATTCAGCTGGTGGTGGACTGTATTTTTTATTTTTTTATAATGTTTAATTTTTTAAAGATTTTATTTATTATTTATTTTCAGAGAGAGGAGAAGGGAGGGAGAAAGAGCAATGTATGGTTGCCTCTCACATGGCCCTCACTGGGGACCTGGCCCGCAACCCAGGCATGTGCCCCGACTGGGAATCGAACCGGGACCCTCTGGTTCCCGGCCCATGCTCAATCCACTGAGCTACACCAGCCGGGCCTGTATTTTTTATTTATTTTTATTTTTTTGCAAACACTGCTACTGTGAACGTTCTTGTCCATTCCCCCTCATTTACCTACACAAAGCTTTCTCTTGGATGTACACTGAGGACTGGGATTGCTGGGGAATAAGGAATGTGCATTTCTAACCTCATCAGAGAAAGCCACATTGTTTTTCACAGTGGTTTTGCCATTCTGTGAGCTCCCACCACTCCCTATTCTCACCCCACCCTCAGTATCCTCAGGCATATGTTGAATTTGGTGAGTATATAATAATGGTAATGTCATTTCCACATTACTAGTGAAATCGAGCTTATAACTTTATGTCCTTGTTCTCTCCAGTCTCACAAAAGAGGGCTCCCTTCACCTGCCCAGAACTAAGCCTCCCTCAGTCCCCAGGTCCTCTCTCCTCACCTCCACCTCCAGGATGTCCCTCCCCGCCACACACCTGAATGGGGCACTGACCACCACAGACCCGGCACAAACAAAAGGTCTTTTATCCTTGCCCACTTCCTTCATTCATGCTGGGGAGGGTGAAAGTCAGAAATGAATCAGAACGTCAAAGAGAAGCAGAAGTATTAGGTGATTCCAGGGGCAAGAGCAGTCGGCCAGAAGTGACTCGGGAACACAGAAGGAGCACATTCTTAGAAACTTCTTCTGTCCAGCTTTTCAGGAAGACTTAGGCTTGGTGGCAGAGCCCAGCGTGGCACAGGATGGAGTTCCCATATTGGCAGGAAGTGAAGGCTCTGGGGTTGGGCATTTTTGACAGCGTGATTGCTCCTGCTGTTGGTCTGGCGCTTGGAGAAGGTCAGCGCGCTGGGTTTCCCGGGAGAGCAGCCAGCAGTTGTCTCATTGCCTGTAGTGATGGTCTGACTGTCAGAGCCTTGAGACTGTTCAGATGTGCTGCCCCTGCTGAGTTGTGGGAACATAAAGGATCCTCTAGAAGTAGATGATGGCTTTTCTCCCCTTTTCTTCTGCTTCCTCCCCTTCTTCTTGCTCCCTGGATCTAGGAAGTTGCAGAAGGCCCGAGCCTTTGGTGAGCAGTCAGGAGATGGACAGTCAGGAGAGGAACCAGCCTGAAGTGTTACAAGAGCGGCATGGTGCAAGGAGCGGGCTTCCTTTACCTTCTCGGCTGCCCTGCAGCCTGTGGGATCCTGTAGGCCGTGTTTGGCGCATGCTTGGACAGAGGCTTTGGCTGTGTAGGTGACAGAGTGAGAGGTAGCCATGCTGAACCAAGATCAAAGCAATTCTCCCTCCCTCTCAGAGCAGGCCTGTCAGTAGGGAACGAGGGGGGCGAAGACACTCCCACTGCAAAATTCTGATAAAGAGTTCCTCCTGCAAGGCGAGCAATCTGTATTCTGGGAACGGGAGACCTTTGTCTGCTCTGGGTCTGCAGTGGTGACTGCCCCGTTCCGGTGTGTGGGGAGAGGAAATGGACCTAGGAGACTGCAGGAGGCTTCGTTCTCCTTGTAGACATAATGACGTCTCTTCTGCTACTTAACCGCTCGCTTTCTCCTCCTGTGAAATGGTGATGGTCATACCTCTTAGTCTTGTGGTGACGCTTAGCTGAGCTGGCATAAGCAAAGCACTCAGTGCGTGCTCAATAAGTAGTAGTTGCTGCAATTAATATTCACTTCGAAAAATTGTTTTACTAGATGAAGTAGGGTTTATTCTTGAGCTCATGCCTCGTCGGCAAACTCAATAGGCTCTTGAGTATATACATTGCAATGACACTTTCAGTAGTGACAACTGTAACTTCTTACCCTGATGTCTTTATTAATTAAGGTAAAAATCTGTTCAGAAGGTCTATCCTTGAGCAAATGGATTGACTGAAGTTTCTACCAAGGAGAGCAAGGCTCTGCCTTTCAAAAATGTTTTCTCTTGCCCGACTGGTGTAGCTCAGTGGATTGAGCGCGGGCTGGGAACCAGAGGGTCCCGGTTCGATTCCCAGTCAGGGCACATGCCTGGGTTGCAGGCCAGGTCCCCAGTGAGGGCCATGTGAGAGGCAACCACACATTGCTGTTTCTCTCCCTCTCTGTCTCCCTCCCTTCCCCTCTCTCTAAAAAAAACAAATAAAATCTTTTAAAAAAAAAGTTTTCTCTTCCTTATTTTATCCATTAAAAAAGTGTTCAGAGTTTACTATTGAGAATAAATGTAGCCTTAATAAATAAAACTGCTAGTAAATTCGCTTTTTAGAGAATTTACTGAGATTGCTACTGCCCCCGCTCAGACCCTCAGAACCACACGATGAGGAAGTAACCGCTGAGCTATGCTGGTTAGCAAACATCCAAGAATCTCTATGACCAAGGGCATTTTTCTCGAGTGTTTTTTATAGTCTTAAGGCTTTCAAGGGTTTCTGCCAGAATAGGCTTATTGTTGGTACTTTACAACACATCAATTGTTTGGTGACTATTTACCTGTCTGTACCCTCTTCCTGACCACCTGCAACTGGAAGAGCAGGAGTCTGGACTCAGTCGTCTTTGTGCCTCTGGTTGGCAGGATGCCTGGCATTCAGTAAATACTCAGGAAATGTGTGTTGAACAAATGAATGCACCGTGTGCTGGATGTCGTCCTCTTCCCCCTCCAGGTTCCTTCTCGGCCTTTCTTCACCCTGGCCTTGTCCCTGAGAGGCTGACCTGCAGACTATTTCACTTGGCTCCCGGGGCCTCTGGCTTTTGGCTGGGTTTGGCCAATGGCAGGAGATCAAAGGGAGGGAGGCAAAGTGTTCGTTTGCTGGCTCCCCTCCTGTGAGGTCACCACATGATCCCTTTAGGCCAAGGAGGGGTCATGGCCAGCACAAGGTCCCTGCACAATCCCTCACAGCTCCCTACACCCAGCTCACGCCTTTGTGATTAGTCTCTCTGTAAGTCAGCCCTCTAAAAATTGTCCCATTTGGGGTGAATCCTTTCCTATCTGTTGGGAGGCAGCAAGCCCTAATTGCTTATGGAGACTTTAAGTTGTTTGAGCTGGACACTGGGGCACCAGGTGCTTAAAAATGTATGTGAAGTTCAGCCCTGGCTGGTGTGGTTCAGTGGATTGAGCGCGGGCTGGGAACCAAAGGGTCCCGGTTCGATTCCCCGTCAGGGCACATGCCTGGGTTGCAGGCCAGGTCCCCAGTGAGGGCCATGTGAAGAGCAACCATACATTGCTGTTTCTCTCCCTCTCTGTCTCCCTCCCTTCCCCTCTCTCTAATAATAAATAAAAATAAAATCTTAAAAAAAAAACATATGTGAAGTTCTTCTTGGAACGTGTGACATGGCAGTTTTGGAAACTCCCCTTAGGGGAGACCTTCTCCCACTGATCACTTGTAAGGTCCTACTGTGGGGTGGCAGTCAGATTTTGAGTCTCTGACAGCGGCCCCCATCACGGCAGGTGCCAGCAGAGGAAGAAGGCAGGCGGGCGAACCCAGGCGGGAGGGCAGCGGTGCCTGCTCTAGGCATTAGGCCCTGGCCTTACCAACCCCAGATTCTGTGCGTGTTCCCCGTGGTGTCTAGCTCGGCGTTGACATTTCTGCTGTCTGGTCTCTTCTCCTGCAGGTGATCATAAACAGCACAATCACACCCAATATGACTTTCACCAAGACATCACAGAAGTTCGGGCAGTGGGCCGACAGCAGAGCCAACACGGTGTTCGGTTTGGGGTTTTCGTCAGAGCAGCAGCTGACCAAGGTAACGGGGTCCTTTCTGCAGCACAAGACGAGCTGCGGAGGGGCTGAGCGGTGCTCTGGTGAGCCGGTTTCCGCTCTGCCTGCAGCTCCACCCCTTCTGGCACCTCAGGGCTGCCTAACCAGATGACCTTTAGGAAATATCAGGCTCCTTGAAATGGAGATGCCGTTTGGGGAAGGCAAGCATATCTGACAAATGCTGCTTCAGAGCCTGAGGCAGCAGCATCAGGAAGCAGCTCTGCCTGTGCCCCTGCCCCACGCGTCACCCTGCTCCCTGGGCCCGTGCCAGCTGTCCTCATCGCTGACTCTAGCTGGAGTCCTAGAGACGGGGTAAGGTGACACCTAATAGCAGTTTCAAACTGGAGTCCCCACACCATTTACATGGCACACGGTGTTTTGGGCATGTGTTGCTTTTCCCTAGGGAGAGGGGTCATAGCCTTGACTCGTGTCTCCGAGGGGTCTAGGACACGCTGTACAGATGCCCAGAGGTGTGGAGGAGCATCTGACGACTGATCACAGACTCAGAGGGCGCGGGGCCCGAGGGAACAAACTGACTGAGAGGCCTCTCCTGGTTCCTGGGAGGAGCCAAAAGCTTGTTTTAGGAAAGTAGGTTTCCTTTTAGGATGGCTGGAGAGCACTCTGTAGCTGTTAAGAATGTACTCATTGAGCCCTGGCTGGTGTAGCTCAGTGGATTGAGCATGGGCCGGGAACCAGAGGGTCCCGGTTCGATTCCCAGTCGGGGCACATGCCTGGGTTGCGTGCCAGGTCCCCAGTGAGGGCCATGTGAGAGGCAACCATACATTGCTCTTTCTCCCTCCCTTCTCCTCTCTCTGAAAATAAATAAATAAAATCTTAAAAAGAAAAGAATGTATTCATTGAAAGCAAGATTGGCTAATTTATGTGACATGGGAACTTACTGGAAGGATGTCAGAGTAGCTCAAGAAATCCAAGGGAAAGTTTAAAATCCAGGTCTCAGGAAAGAGAGTGATGCTGTTTTTTGAAATGAAGAGAACCAGAGAAAATACACTTGAAGTGGAAATAAGTATGATGGTGATTTCTTGAAAGAATGATACCAGAACCTCTGTCTAAAGTGGGCTGTGAGGATTGCCTACCTTTCCATCCAAATTAGTGCCTGGTTGGGGGACCATCGGAGTGAGACAGTCCCTCCCCTGCCAAGTGGCCCCTTCTCACACCTCACGTCCAGCCCGACTGGGTGGAAGCCTCAGACCTCTGGGGAGGGGCGAGAGGGGTGCCCCTGTCAGAGACGAGGTCCTGGCTGGGCCACCTCAGATCACACACCCGGGTCCCGCCCAGGGCCTGAGTTCACGGACACCCAGGGTGGTCTGAGAGAGTCAGTCTTGGCTGCCGGGAACAATTTCTTCAGTCTTTGGAGGAATCAAAGCAGGAGGGATAAAGGGGGAAAATTTCAATGATAAGACTCAAGTGAAGCAAGAACACCAAACAGCAATCAGAACAAGTTGTTAAAGCTCAGTTTTTTGTGCCTCTGAGCACTGGAGAGACCTTAAGTTGTGCCTGCTTCCCAGTGTGGCCACTTGTAATTTCTCCCCAACAGAAGAAAATGTCCTGTCATTAGGGATGAGTGCCTGACCTCCTGAGTCACTCCACCTACCTCCCAGGCCCCGGGCGCTGGAGTCCCTGCTCTGTGACGGTGGCCTGCCGTTGTCACTAAGACTTATCAGATGTCTCCTTTGTTCATAATATTTCAAATCAACTCTTCCCTTCTCTTTGAAGGGAGCGATTAGCCACACGCTGATAAATTACCATAAAGTGAAGCTGGCAGTCTCGGCAAGTGGCAATTAACCAGCAAAGGGGAACATGGGCTTCAAGGGTTCCCAAGGCGGGTTGCTGAGGGGACAGCTGTGGCTGGATATTCCCGACTCCACAGAGCAGCCACCCACAGACCTGAAAGGTCTAAACAAACACTAGAAAAGGGAACACTGTGTGCATACTCTCCTTTAAGAACATTTATTCACACTTCTCTCGCCACCCTCCAGAAAGAAAATAGATACCTTGATCTTTACTGCTTCCATTATAAGGACCACTTTACACCACAAGCCAGCAAGTATTACAAGGACACTCTGCTCTTTAGATGGGCTTTCCAAAAATAATACAAGCTACGAATTCTCAGAGGTAAACTGGGACTCGCCTGTCCACCCACTTGGGAGGACGCGATAGCTCAGCCTACTGG
The DNA here is from genome assembly GCA_004026765.1 of Micronycteris hirsuta. NCBI lineage: Eukaryota > Metazoa > Chordata > Mammalia > Chiroptera > Phyllostomidae > Micronycteris > Micronycteris hirsuta. The sequence goes on from PVJI01002588.1 coordinate 79,921, forward strand.
AGAATGCCAAAGGGGCGCGTGCGTGTTCCGATAAGAGGAAGAGCTTACGGAAGGAGAACCAAATGTGAGAATGAGCCAGTTGTTAAAGTTTAGGTTGCTTCTGGCACCTGACCTTGAAATGTCACCATCCACGTTTGGTTCCGTCTCATTCACGGCAGACAGCAGGAAACCCTTCTGCCATGAAGTGGGGAGATTCATGTGGGGGCGCTCGTGCTCCGGGGCGGATCCTTCAGAGCCTGACGCACACGGCATTTGCTTTTGACCCATTCCAGTTATTTTGTCTGTAATTCAGATTTACACCCTCACGTTCACTTTATATTTATTTTTTAAAGATTTTGGGGTTTTTTTAGAGAGAGGGGGAGGGAGGGAGAAAGAGAGGGAGGAAAACATGGATGTGTGAGAGAAACATCGACCAGTTGCCTCTCCCATGTCCTCCCAACCCGGGACCTGGCGTGCGCCCTGACCAGGAATCGAACTAGCGACCTTTCGCTTTGCAGAATAACTCCCAACCCCCCGAGCCACACCAGACAGGGCCCCTCATGTTTGCTTTAAGTCAGTGTCATTGTAAGAACATTGCCCTGTCTCATACCTTTCTGTCTCGTAATTTAAGGGCCATTTTTAAAATGGGAGGCATTAATCCTTGATGTTTTAGTTATCATGGTTTGGCTGCAAGTGACTGAAACTATTCACAGTGCCTAAGCAGATAGAGTTACTCTTTCCATACAGAAGAGACATCTGAAGGCACGCGGTTGCCAGCGATGTTGGGTCTGAGGGTCCTTGTGTTCTTCTTTAATATTTTATTTATTTTCAGAGAGAAGGGAAGGGAGGGAAAGAGGAAGAGAAACATCAATGTGTGGTTGTTTCCCATGTGTCCCCCACTGGGAACCTGGCCTGCAACCCAGGCATGTGCCCTGACTAGGAATTGAACCCACAGCCCCTTGGTTCACAGGCCCACGCTCAATCCACTGAGCTACACCAGCCAGGGCTGTTTGTGTTTTTCTTTATTGGCCTTTCCCTCCTGGGGATAAAGTGACGTCTCAAACTCTATTCATCCTGCCTTCATTAGTGGCAAGAGGAAGGAGGGTGATAACACATCAGCTTCCCTGTAAACTCCCTTGACAGACAGACTTCTTCCAGGGCATTGTCAGTCTTGGGCCCCTAGGCCATCCTCCCACAGGAGGGCAGGCCTTGGGTTGCCATGGTCGCCTTAGACCAGTTCTCATTCTTGATCACCTAGGAAATTTCCTGCTCCAGAGATATTTGAGATTCAGTTAAGCTAAGGGAGAAAAAAAAAAAAAAGAAATGGACTTTGACTAAGCAGCTAGGAAATGTCTGCCATAATGTCTTCAGTGGCCAAGGCCAAAAACAGCCACAAGTAAAATAATAGTCTTTCATTTTCGATGATGGTAATGATGATTTTTATTTTGATTAAAATCATTACATTACCACTGCAGAAAATGATCCTAATAAGTAAAAAATGAGATTTTGGCCTGCATTTCAGAAACTGTTGTGGTTTGAATATCCCTTGATTCATGGGTTTTATTTATAGTCATCTATTTTAAGAAATAATTGTAACGGAGTACAGAGATTTAGCTATGAGGATTTTCCTTGCAGCATCATTTATAACAGACAAAAAACCCAAATGATCCTAAATGTCCAGCAGTAGGAAATCAGTTAAATGTCCTTCAGGATAATACTGTACAGCAATCCAAATGATCCAATAGAAGATCACCTGATTTCATGGGAGTATGAATGTCATATTGGTAATTTTGAAAGTAGCTATAAAATAAGATACAATATAATTTCATTTTTAAAGAAATATGTGTAACAGATGTGTAGATATGGATAGAAAAATATCAGAAGTTTATGTGGTAACCGTTTATATCTGGGTGATAGGACTATAGGTTTAAAACACTTTTCTCTAAACTATACCTTCTAAATTTATAAGCACAGGTGCTTTTTTATTAATGGGGGAGGATATTATAAACCTTAAGACTTGGAGGGAAGGGATGTTTTAGCAAAGGACAGCCATCTGGCACCTCTCTCGGTGACAAGCACTTCTCTTCGTACAGTTAGGGGCTATGAGGGGAATGTCTCTCCAGATGTCTAGATTGCTTCCAGTTTTTCATTATTACAGATAAATCTAGGACCTTAATATATTGAAGGCCGTTTTTCATATTCTCAATTATTTTCATAGCATAGTTTCCCAGAATTGATGTCACTAGATCAGTGGGCGTGAGTATTTTTTTCACTCAGGGTCCATTTTTCCAAATTGCTTCTCAAGGGGCTGTACCAATACACAGTGCTGACCGAAGTATCTTGCCAGCACCTGGTATTATCATCGTCCTCAGTGTTTGCTAATTTAGCTGACAAAGAATGGGACCTCATTATTTTGATTTGCATTTTCAGCAAAGCTGAGCAATCTTTTCTGTAAGTTGCTTACTTTGTATTTTTTTATTCATGAATTTTGCCATTTCTCTATTGGGGTTTTCCTATTTTCCTTTTCAATGTGCACTCGCTCAGTGCTCTCCCTCTCTCTTGGGAGCACGCAGGCGCCTGTCCCCGGCACCCTCTTCTTCCCCTGCAGGCGCCTTTACCTTTGCCTTTCCCTCTTCTGAGCTCCAGGGGCCTTTCTTCGGCTTCTGTAATTGTTTCCTGAGCCTACGCAGCCCAGCTGTCTCACTGCTACTACCTCTGTGACTTTCTAAATAAGGCTTCTCTTATCATTTGAAAACAGAAATTTGCACAAACTCTGTGCCTGGGATAATGGCCCCTTTCCTGTTGTGCTAGTCCAGCTCTACTGTTTCCCCAAGCTAGTTTCCCCAGTTGGTCTTTCTCCTCTCACATCAAAGGCTTTCAGTTATTACGGCGTCAAATCTGTCAGTTTTGTGATTTTTTAAAAAGTTTTTCCACATTTAAAAAATTACCCTTTCATTCCATAAGTAGAATTTTGATCAATGTTCAATTCTGTTTGCATGCAGATTTTTTAAAAAAATACTCATCCTTTTAACCCATTGGTAAGGATTTAAATTCATTTTGCCCCAGTTTACTAAAGTTACTTCAATGATATGTTGAATAATTTTCCCCATTAATTTATCATTCTTCCTTTGTCATACTCTAAATTTTATATAAATGGTAGAGCCTGTTTCCATCATTCATCTGCTAATACCACATCTTTCTAAGTGATTATTTTTTAAAAAATTTGTCTGATTGGGTTTATCCTGCTTCATTACATTTTAAGCTTACTTTATGACTTTTTTAGAATTATCACCCACTTGAATGTAAAACAGAATCTGCTACAGACTGGAAGTCCCTTTGTAAACAGGAACCAAATCTTTCAGTGTCCTCAGCGCGTAAAGAAACTACTAGACATTCCTGGATGAATGGATTTGCTCTCTTATGGAGCTCTTTTCCCACCGTTCCTGGTTCTAAGGCCGGGGCCATCATTCCGCTTGTAGGAAGAGGTCAGATCAAGGCCAGGGCAGCCTCGCTTCCCTTTGTTGAACCCCGGCCACGTGCCTAGCAAAGCCGCTTCTCTCATCGTCCAGTGGTCCAGGGAGGCGGTGCTGTCACTCACATTTCACAGGTGAGGAAACCAAGTTCAGAGTGGTTCATTTGCCCACATTTGAAAAGCCAGCGGCAGTCAGGTCTGATATCTGAGCTGAGGTAACAGTGAAGCGGGTAAACCATGGGACACCGGCGTCCAGCCCTGGCGTCACTCCGCCTGCCCTCAATCCCAGCGTGACACCGGCTGTGCCCGCGTGCACGCGGACAGTCATGAGAGTGCCGAAGGGTCGCTGTGCGCGCAGCAAGACTTTCTCTGTTCTGACTGCTCATTCTGTCTCATCCTGAGGAGCCAGGAATCCTTGTCCTTTTCCCACTTTTTTGAGACGTTGTAGGCTGTTATTATTTATAATAGCACTACGACCTTGAAGTCTTGTAGGATGTGTGTTTTGATGTCTGTGTGAGAGTTCTTTGTTGTCTTGCCTTTGTAACTGAGAAGGAGAACAGTTAAATGCTGTAGCTGAGGAGAGCTGTAAAGTCACAACTCCTTATCTGGGCCCCTTGCTCTGTATCTGGTGTTCTGTTCCCTCAGGCCTTGTCTGCGCCTTAAAGGTTCCTGTGGCCTGTTTTGGAGTTAAAGCTTGTATAAGTAAATTTCCTTTTGAAGAGGAAGTGAGTACAATTCTGTGTTCCATTGTAAGATAATGGGGCTTCTCTTTGCGAATGGAAAATCCAATTAATAAATATTTAGCAACTGCTGTGGGCAAGACTCTCAGCATCCCTGCTGGCACCGCGAGGTCCCTCCATGTGTACAATGATCATGTGGAAATCGGACCCGGGCCCAAGTTCAGGTTTCCCATTTCCTTGACCATGGACAAGTCTTAACCTCTCTAAAGTCCATTGTCTCAATTTAAAACCGTACATGAGATTTCTGCGGTGAGAGGCAAAAGAATAAATGTGTGTTAAGCCATTGAAACTCCTTAACATGCAGACGTGGTTGTGCAGGATCTGCAGGAAGAGGGTGGCAAGTCTGTTCACCCATGGCAAGACCGGGGAGGGGGGGTGCCCGCAGGGCCCGCTGTGCTGGGTGTGGGCGACAAGGGGAGACGAGCCCACTGCAGCTGAAGATGCGCGCCGAGGGCTGAGCTCTGGTCTCCACCATTTGGGGATGTTCAGGGTGAGGTAGGAGGGGACAGAGAGAATGGAGGCCCATTCTCTCTCAGCCTGCAGGCGACTTGTCCTGTGAAAGCCTGGCAGGGCTCTGTTTACTGACCCGCTTGCCTGCTGCTCAACTCCTGGCCTCTGACCAGGGTGCTTGGTCCACCAGCGTTCACCGTGGGCTCACGAAGCAGCCCACTTTTGTCGGCCCGTGAACATGCTCAGAGGGGAGCCGATGCTCAGAAATCAGTGCATTCTTAGCAAAAGCCCCAGGGTTGTCGGGAGCCTTACAGCTTGCTAGCTTCTTTTGTCTCTCAGCAACCACACGTAGCTCTCCCGCTTTGCAATGCCAGCACTGTCTAACACAGAACGTTCTCTGTTTGAACAATGTACGTGCTAATTAAAATCAGTTGCCTTGTCACAGGGACTGTGAGTCTGTGATTGGTATGATTGTCCTGGGATTTTTAAGAACTTTTTTATTATGAAAATATGAAAACATTTTTAAAAATTAGAGAGCACAGTATAATAAACACCCATGTCCGTTACACTTCATTGTTAATATCCGCCACATTTCTTTATCTGCTGTATTGCTGTTGAAGTACTTTAAGTTATAGACATCAAAGCATTTCACGCCTAAATACTTCAGAATTTATTTCTAAAAGCATGATATTTTTCAACATAACCATAACATCATTAGCACTTTTAATAACATTAATAGTAATTCCTTGATGTTATCTATTCCAATCCCTGGTCACATTTCCCCAATTGTTTCCCAGAAGTTTTTATAGTTGGTCCATTCAAAACAGGGTTCAGATTCCCAGTCAGGGCACATGCCTAGGTTGCAGGCCAGGTCCCCAGTGAGGGCCACGTGAGAGGCAACCATACATTGCTGTTTCTCTCCCTCTCTTTCTCCCTCCCTTCCCCTCTCTCTAAAAATAAATAAATAAAATCTTTAAAAAAAAAACAAAAAAAACAGGGTTCAATCATGAACTACCTGTCTCATTTTGCTATTTTGCATTTTGATATTTTACAGCTTAAGCATTTAAAATCTAGAACAGTTCCTTCTTCCCAACTTTTTGGCTATTTTTGTTTTTCATTATATTGACTTGTAAGAGTTCTTGGATCTTTCTAGAAAAAATATACAGTTTTTCAGATTCCTTATGTGGTACAACTAAATTTCTTTTCTTGTATCTGTGTTAGTTACTGGTAACCAGAGGTGTTTGTTTCAATCCTTCTTCATCAGACCAGCTTCAGTAGCTTAGGAGTTGATTTGGATCAGAACTTAGGCCAATAGTACTTACTGGAAGAAGCGTTCCTTATATTCATTTCTTTTTTGATCTCAAGTAAAATTCTTCTTCAGTGTTTATACGGAATTTATTGGCCTAAAATGAATGCAAAGTAATAAAGGTGGGTTCTGAATATTAGCCACAGATAAGGGTAAGAAGAACCTTAATAACTGTCCTTCATGTTCAGTTTGCAGAAAAATTCCAGGAGGTGAAAGAAGCTGCCAAACTAGCCAGAGACAAGTCACAGGAGAAGATCGAGACCTCCAGTAATCATTCTCAAGTGAGTGATTTGTCCCTGAAATAAATCCGAGGGCAATTCGTGATGGACACACTGTTCCTTGTCACGTTGACAGGAAAGAGGGAATTTAGCAGCAGGCATTTTGAAGACTTTTTGACTGTTAGCCTGCTCACACTGAGGTGCACAGGACACATGTTTATGAGACTCCTGACTTTTTCGGGGTGTGGTGATGTATTTTTGAATGGAAACAGTTGTTGAGATTAGGGTAATGCATGTCCCTGGCCCCTAAGAGGCGCTCTCTGGCCCCTGTTTCCATCCCAGTGATGGGGCAGCGCGTTTCCCTTCCCTGGTGGGCGGTGGAGTCTGCATGAAGGGTGCTCACTGACAAGGGCAGGTACCGGTGCTGGGCCAGCGAGCCCTTGTCCCCTCCTCCCACAGAAGTCAGGTGGGAGATGGGACTCCAACAGCTCTAGTTGAGCTGAAGGAGATGTGGCTTTCCCAAGAATGATGATTGCCTAAAATGGACCTATTTTAACCTGAAATAAAAACCCCTGCATTCCTGATGTCTCAATTGGTGTATGTAGTGGTGGGCGGAAGGCTTGCCCCAGTGCCAAGGTTATAAGGAGAGACGGAGAGGCAGACATCAGGAGCAACGATTTAGGTTTGGGATGAAGCATGTGTGACAGCAAGATGGGCCAAGAGACTGTGGGGCTGGGAGTGGGGTGTGCGTGGGAGAGACAGGGATGCGCTTGGAGATCCTGCGGAAGACCTGGAATTCTTCAGTGGTAGATAGTTTATTATTCATTAGTTTTTAATTTGATTATTTATTATTGAGCAGTTGGCAGACGTCGGAGGTGTTTTATGACTGTTGATCTGGAATTGACGTGAGGGTTACACGCGGGTGCACAGCAGAGGACCAGTGAGGTGGAGAGTGAATGGCCCAGCCAGGGCAGCCACAGGACTGAAGAGGAAGGGATGGATGTTGGAGACAGCTGTTAGAAAGAGAACAAGAAGGCCTGGGCTCCGCGAGCTGTTACAGTTGATGGTCTCAGGTTCACCAAGAAGCAGTAGGGAGAAGGGGGCTAGAGCCAGAGCCTTGGGAAGTGAACCCAGTTATGGGCGGGAAGCCAGCAAAGGAGTCAGAAAAGAAGTCCCACCATCACAACCCCAGGAAGGAGCCCACTCAGCATGTCGGTGCTGCAGGGAAGAGGGAAGAGAATGCCGGGGGAGCCCTGGGTCTGCCAGCCACCGTGACTGGCACTTAGGACAGGAGATGGGGTGGCTCAGGTGTTCCATGGAGGCAGAGCTTGATCTGTCTTGAGTTACAGTCCCAGCGCCTTATCCTGGGCGCCTTGTATAAAAGATGCTCCATGTGGATTTGTGGAACTGAATGCATACTAGATTTCAAATGAATGGGAACTTTCCTGATAACTTCTTTCACTTTAAGTCATGATCTTTCCCCCAGGTCTTCAAACATCCCTTTGTAAAACTAGCTTAATGGTTAGACAGTATCCCAAGTGTTTGTGTGTGTCAGAACTGATTCCATTCACATCCTGTAATTTGGGCCATCTCTGTGGTTTCTAATGTTTTATTTCTATAAATAACACTGTGGTGAGCATTCTTGCACATCTTTGTGCAGAAAAGTTCTTGAAGTGGAAGTTTTCAGTTAAAAGTAGGGATATTTTAAAAGCCTTTGATGAACGCTGCAAACTTACGTGCAGAAATGCGCAGTTCTAACTCCCACCAGCATGGAGGAGGGAGATTTTTCCTCCCACACCCTCACCAACACAATTTTGTTGATTTGACAGAAAAAAAAAATGTATTTTATTGGCCCTTTTAATTTTGTGTTTCTTAATTGATTTATGCATTGTTTTCCGGAAATGTCAATTACATATTCATTCCCTTTTGAAAAATTAAAGTGTTAATCTTTTTGTGTTGATTTCCAAGAACCTCATTTTTAATTGTTTTACAAGATTTTGTTTATTTATTTTTAGAGAGAGGGGAAGGGAGGAAGAAAGAGAGGGAGAGATACATCAACTGGTTGTCTCTTGTACACACCATGACCTGGGACTGAACCCGAAACCCAGGCATATGCCCTTGACCGCGAATTGAACCAGCGACTTTTTGCTTTGTGGGACAACTCCCAACCAACTGAGCTGCATCGGTCAGGGCCAAGAACTTTATTTTTTAACATGGATACTTTTGAATGTATACGAAGCTAGGCAGAATTCTATAGTGAGCCCTCACAAACCCACAGGTCAGCTTTAACAATTAGGAATTTATGACCAGCTATTTCATCTGTGCCTCCCTGCACCTCCCCCTAAGTTAAAACAAACCGCAGACGTCCTGCCATGTCAGCCACCGGTACTTCAGTGTGTAGCTCTAACAGAGGCATACTCTGTCCTAAGAGTTTTTCAATATAGGAACGGTATTAACATTTTGCCTGTAGTATCTGCAAATATTTAGCAGCAGATATTTCCCCAGGTTTTTGTTTGCATTTTAATTTGTACATGGCTTTTTTTTTTTGCAACGTAGCAATGTAAATTTAGTCAAATTTATACATCCTTCCCTTCATTATCCCTTCCTTTCCCTTTATGCTTATTTGGAGGCTAAATAAGGTCTTGCTGAGATCTCATCCAAGACAGATGAGATTTCATCGCCACGTGGGATGACTTATTAAAGAAGCATCTCAGAAGATTCATAACAATGCTGAATAGCAATGGAGACAGCAGACGTCCAGACCTGATTCCTGTTCTTTTAATGAGCGTGTGGATCTTCCTCTCTGTAGCCTCAGGATTTTTAAGTGGCATCAGCTTGTAATAGTTTTTCTCTTTCCTCATTCACTGTTTCTTGTTCCTTATTATAAATATTTCCTCTTCTTTTAGTTTCTGGCTCTGTCTGTGTTATTTAAGGAGACCAGCTATCCAAGTGTACTAGGTTTATCTGGGAAGTGTGAGCACAGCAGCCCGAGTAACTCTTGCCCCTGAAAGGCAGACTTCTGAGCTCACATGGGCCCTCCTGGGGCTTGTCCTTCGTTCCCGATGTCTTCGACATGTTGGTCGTTGCTGTGTATTGGTCAGATGCATTATTCTCCCACACTCAGACACAGTTTCTCCATATACCTGACTTGCTGCCACTGTAAGGGCCTGCAGTAACGTGTGGGGTAGTTCACTCTGGCCAGGAGCTTGGCCGCAAAACCTTGTCTTCCACTCAGGCATCCAGCGTCAACGGGACGGATGATGAAAAGGCCTCTCACGCCAGCCCCGCGGACACCCACCTGAAGTCCGAGAACAACAAGCTGAAGATCGCCTTGACACAGAGGTAAGGGGGCTTACAGTCCCGATGCGGTTTCCACACGCCCTGCACTTCCTGCTTGGCAGCGTCTCAGGGAATGGGGAGGGACCAGCCTGCCTCCTGGCAGGAGGAGGCCAGCGGCCCACGCTGCGCTCCACCTGGCTGCCCGCCGCACACAGTGTGGTGCCGCCCACCTCTCAACTCGGCCAGCCTGGCCTTCTCTGCAGCGTAATTCCTGTGACCTGACCTAGGATTCCAGAAAGCTCCGTGACCCTTAGACCCAGCCCCTGTATTTGGATTGTGGGTTTTGTCACATATTTCAAAGGACAGAACTGTGACCAGTCTCTTTTCTTACTCACCAGGCAATTATAAGGACTATTTTGGGTTGTTTAAGTCACAGTGAGCTGCCTGAATGAAAACGTTTCAGCCCTATAAATAAATGCTTTGAAATCCCAATTTAATGGAGAAGTGAATTATAGGAATGGGGATGAAGCCATTTCCCAAAATCAGCTTAAGTTCTCGTCATCGGTCCTGAAATTAATCAGATAATAATCCTTTCTGTTTTTTCCGTCCATATTGTTTGAAGCCGAAAGTATCTATTTTCCTGTCACATTCCCAGGTCCTTGAGGCTGTGGGATGAAAGATATCGCAGATTATTCCAATACAGCTGTATTTACTTTTGTAAAAAGCTTTCAGAAGCAGAGCGGTCCTCAGCCAGGCCATCTTAAGGGATGGCCCCCAGTGCAGGCTCCGCCCGTCCCCTCCGCTCACGGAAATACCAGGAGCCTCAAGAGAAATACCCGGAGCCTCAAGAGCAAACAGTGTCTGAGGGGCCCCCGACTTCAGTTTGCTTTAAAAAACATCTGCACTGAAAACATAAGATCAAAGAGAACCACGGGTGTTTTGTGGCACTGTGGAGGGCCCCTCAGGCCTGGGGGGAGAACCCTGGTGCCTCCCTCGGGGGCCCCTGTTGCTGTCTCCTCACCTCTCAAACCTGGGTTCCTTCAGAGGCTCTGTGGAGGTGCCAGTGACAGTGGGACCATCCTCAGTCACCTGTTTGTGAAACCCGGGGTCCTTGGGCTCCATGATCGGTGGCAGGAACTTGTCCAGGGGGGGCAGGAGCTTCCGTGAAGCTCTCGGTGGGCCCCACGGTTGGTCCAGCACTTCAGAGGCTCTGCCCGTGAGGTTCGTTTCAGGAAGGAAGGGGTCGCGTGCAGGGTCAGGGCCCAACTGGACGTGGGCAGGAGGCGTCTTCACTCTGCGGCTTCATTCGGAGCTTGGTCTCTTCCTTCTCTTAAGAATTCTGTTCTTTTCTAAAGCGATTCTTTAAGAAGATAGCCTGGCAGGGTGATGGGTTTGCACTCAAGAGAGAGGCCAGCCCCTCTTGGCACTGGTTTGTCCAGCCAGCCCATAGGTGGGCGAGGGGGTGGCGGGGGGAAGGAGAGCCCGCGCCATCCCGGTCACCGTCTGGCCTCTGCCTTGCAGTGCTGCCAACGTGAAGAAATGGGAGATTGAGCTGCAGACCCTGCGGGAGAGCAACGCCCGGCTGACGACGGCGCTGCAGGAGTCCACCACCAGCGTGGAGCAGTGGAAGAGGCAGTTCTCCATCTGCCGCGATGAGAACGACCGGCTGCGGCACAGGGTGGGCCCTGGGGGAGCTGCGGGGGGGCAGCCAGCGGGGGCGGGAGTGGGAGGGTAGCCAGGCCCCTTCTCCCCACCCCCACTTTGCCTTCATCCCCCTCCCCCCCCCCCCGCAGGAGGAAGACTTGCCACCTCCCCGCTTTGAGCCTCCTTCCGCCTCAATAACTGATGTATTACTTTTCTTGGACCGACTTTTCTAATTCCTATTGCAAAGGAGAGATAAGCGGGAGACGTCAGCATTGCCCCTTCAGACGTGGTCCCCTGCTGCCCGCCGTGGGTTGGCCGTTTCTGGTGGGTGGTCCTTCCTGGGCGTGTTCTGTGGGCCAGCGATCTGAGGAGGAGGAAGGGGATCCAGGGAGTGAGTGAAGAAAACAGATTCAGGAAACGGTGAGGAGCGTTTGCTCAGAAGCCCTTTCACGCAAATCTCTGTTTCTGAAGATGTGACCGTGGAGGGCAGAAGAGGAATCCGGCCCTTGAAGTGGGAGGTGGTGGGTGCTGACCACCATCCTGTGCCCGCTGTTCTCCTCTCTTGCCATACGAGCGTTTTGGCTGGAGTTTGCCGCAGCCTTCCCTGTAGACACGCGCACTCTTTGTGGGTGGGCTGCGTCAGTGAGGTGATTTGGGGAGGCCTGAGAATCCCCTGCGGTCGCTGTGCTGACCGTGTTTTAATGGTCAGCATGTTTACCCCACAGGCTGTCAACACAGTCTGGTTGGTAAGGGAGGGATTTCAGGGGCACGCACCACACTGACATTGGTATCGCTCCCAGCCCCCACCCTGTGACCTGCCTGCCTGACTGGGTAGAGCCACCGGAGACCACCGCTCTGGTTCGCACCCTGCTTAGTGCAGATGGCACGGAAAACTGCCTCGTGTCGTTTTTCATTTCAGTGCCCAAAGTGCTGACAGCGAGGGGCGCTCGGCCAGGTGCTGACTCTGCAGGTTCCCTTCTGGGGCCGGCTAATCTGCCTGCCACAGGGATCGATTGCCCTTTCTTTCTTTTCCCAAGCAGAGCTGATTGGCACTTAAGGATGAGAACCAAAGAGCAGGGCCGGGGAGTGGAGGAAGTGCCCCCAGAGGAGCATCAGCTTCCCTGAGGGGAAGCCCTGGGCACTTGTTTTTGGGGCTGAGGCATCGCCAGCAGCTCCTTGCTGGGGTTCACGTCTCACTGCCCTCACCTGTGTGGTCACCTCGAGGACTGCTGTCGCTGTGGTTACCCCTCCAACATGGCACTTCTGTGTCACACATGGGCTCCACTCCCACTGACTACTCTGCGCACACACTTTGGTCCCCCGAAACACTCACCATCAGATGGCAGGGCCAGGGGTCTCAGCCTTGGCCTTTCTTCTGAGGGGTTGGGCTGGGGAGGGAGAAAAAGGTGCACTCTGGGTATTTGCTGACTCAGCTGGCACATCTGCCGCCCCCTAGGAAGAAGTCTGCAGGCCAGGCTCTGGGTGCATCAGCAGGGAAAGGTCATCTTGATTTAAAACTTGGTTTGAAATGTTATGTCCCATGTGGTGGCTACTGTCCCGCAGTGCTCAGTTGCCTACCCTGCTGGCTTAACCCCTCGAAACGGAATAATTTAGGGTGTGATTAAAATGATGTAAAATCCTTCTGGGGAGAAGCAGATAGATTCATGGGACATCTGTCCTGTGGCCATGAGAGAAGCCAGAGGCCCAGAGCATCCGAAGGCCAGGCTTTGTGACTGGCTTGGCTCTGCTGGAAGAGAGTACGGCGTCTCCTGCTAGAAGGGCCAGCAGCCCCTGGGGCAGCCGCATGAAGAAACATACGTGGGCTAGTTTCTGGATTATTTTAAAAGAAAGCATAAACAGGGCTGTGGTGGTCTTTTATTCATTGACAGAAGTAAACTAGCATCCCTGCTTAATGTGTGATGTTTATTCAAGATTGACCAGCTGGAGGAGCAATGCAGTGAGATCAACAGAGAGAAGGAGAAGAACACCCAGCTGAAGATACGAATCGAGGAACTGCAATCGGAACTCCGAGAAAAGGAGACAGTGAGTAACCCGGTTCTGACGGTGCCCCTCGGTGTCCTCTGGGCCTGTGGAGTGATCTCTGCCCAAGGACACAGCAGGTGACTGTGGGCGTGTGACCGGCCCTGGCAGCTGCCTGGACATCAGCACAGAGGCAGAGCCAAGAGTCACATCAGGCACAGATCCTCCGAAGTCGGCAGCCTCCTCACTGTGTTTATTATCTGGTCAGACGCTCAGATCTAAGGGGGGAGTTGAACATTGTACCAAACACTTGGAAACTTTTTTTAAATGATCCATCATCAGAAGTTGAATTCTGCTGTCAAATTAATGCAGCAAGAGCCAGCAATCATCCAGTCATTTATTTTCTGGGGAGCAGGACAGCTTAATACGCAGACACTGGGGACCATGGGCAAGTTTCCCAGCCTTGCTCAGCCTCAGCTTCCCCTTTACACAGCAGGAACCACAGAAACAGCCGTAAATCATGGTGGTGTGCAGGCATCGGGTGGTAACGCGTGCAGCACGCTCAGCCCTCGGGGTGTCTGATGCGTGTTCAGTGTTAATGTCATCGCCGTTGTTATTTATGCAGACAGGACAGGTTCCAGAAGCTGCTTCCAGTCCTGTATGCACCAGTGGGAGGATTTTTAAGAATCCATTTTATCTGACTTGTGTTTACAGTCTTTTTCCAATTTCTGTCTCCTGTAGGAGTTGAAAGATCTCCGAAAACAAAGCGAAATCATACCTCAGCTCATGTCCGAGTGTGAATACGTCTCTGAGAAGTTGGAGGTATGAGCGGGGAGCTCAGATGGGAAGTGTTTTTTCTGTTACTCTGTCCCCTGAGGCCTCTCCCCTCATACCCAGCAGTGGCTGCATGCCAGATGCCACCTCTGCCCACTGCTGAAGGCTCAGCAGCCTTGGTCTTTTGGTTTTCCACTTACATGAAGGTGCCCTGTGCCTTAAGCATAGTGCAGGTGCCTATTTCCAGTCCACAGAAGCCCCTACAGAACCCCAGGGGCAGTGAGGCGTAGGGGCAGAAGGAAGGGCTGAGGGCATGATACCTGGGTGCTATTTGACCTTGCCACTCCCTAGCCAGTGACCTTGCACATGACCTGGGGACAGACCCCCTTACAACTGGCCTCAGATTCTGACCCACAAAAGGAGGGTTTTAACCTCCTCCTTTACCTCCCAGGTTCCCCTCCCTTCAGGAGCCCTTCCTCCAAGCATACAACCCCAGGGTTAGTAACTGGTTAGGGTTATCAGGATGGAACTGGGCAGGCCTCTGCTGACCACGCTGGGACTGGGGCGGAGAATGCCTTGTGCTGGGATTTCAGATTTTCTCTGCTGGGCACTTGTGAGAAGGTCAGTTATCGCTGGGCTCCCAGGCAGGCCTCCGAATTCTGTGTTCCGTGTAAGAATGTTGTCTTTCAGGCCAGATGTTGGCCATAGGACACTGCATCTGTTGACACTTCCGCCGGGGAGCAGGCAGGAAAGAAGGGTACACTGAAGTGCCCCTGGCCTTGTGTGCTGGGGGACTACCACATCTGGGGAGGCCGCCCCACGGGAGAACGGCCGCAACAGGTCTCAGCGGACGACTCCCATCACTGTTCTCCAGGTTCTTCTCCCTTTTGTGTTGCTTCAGGCGGCAGAGAGAGACAATCAAAACCTGGAGGACAAAGTGCGTTCGCTGAGGACAGACATCGAGGAGAGTAAGTATCGACAGCGCCACCTGAAGGTGGAATTGAAGAACTTCCTGGAGGTGCTGGACGGGAAGATCGACGACCTACACGACTTCCGCAGAGGCCTCTCCAAGCTGGGCACAGACAACTAGGGCGCGGGGAGCCCGGGCCCTGCGGGGGTCCCGGGTGTGTGCGTGAGGCAGCCGGAGCCAGGGCGCCGTCCTGCTCGCACTGCTCCCGTGAGTGCAGGCGTGGTTGGTCGTGTTTCTCGCCGCTCGTCTCCAGAATAGAAATCTCTTGCTTCTCTGGCCTTTCGAGATTGTGTGGACGCAGGAAGATGCTGACTCAGGAACCCAGAACTAGGTCTACCTTAAACGTTCACGCAGTCAGGGCAGGGATGTTTCTATCTATCTTTCCTAGAGGTGTTGCAACCATACGAACGGAAATTAGTTTTCTAAGACAAATGTGAATATCCTTTACACCTCCTTTTTTTTTTTTAAATAACATTCAGAGTATTTGAATGTCTACCAGGTGCCCTTGTGGGGTGTGGAGATAGAAAACTCCTTCTCAGTAAGTCTCCAGATGCTTTAAAGCAGCTACTCAGCAGGCTTGTCCAGAGAAAGAAGACAAGTTTCTGGTGGGTGCGTTTCCTGGCCCGGGGTCTGCCTGCACCCACTCTGCCCCTCCCGTTCCGCCCCCAGTTTGCAAGGCTGCGACTATGGCCTTTGCTTGGTTTTAATGTCTGAGCAGCCTGCTGTGCTGTGGGAACAGCACGCAGCAAGGATTCCTAGCACAGTGCCTGGCACAAAGTAGGTGCTTAATAAATACTTGTTCAATTAAACATATGAACAGAATTTAGTGTTTCAATCAAACCCCAGCAGAGTCCCTGTTGAACAGGCCAGCATCCTGGTGATCTGGGTCATTACGAGACATGAATGTACTTGTGTGGTCAAACCCGTGGTTTGGCTCGGTGGCCCTGTGGCAGGGAGGGTGACAGGAGAGACAGCAGGAGCTGGTCTGACCCACCCCCCACACATACGCTCACTGGGGTGGTGACACCGGGACCGCCCTTACTCTCCAGTGCTGGCAGGCTGTAGCCTGGGGATTCTAGGACCACAGCTTGTCCCTGGTACAGGGGCTGCCGCAGGCTGGGGGCCTAGGGTGGGATCCCCTGTTGGGTTTGGACAGTTGATAGAAGTCACACCAGCTCATGAGGGAGCATCAGCTCAGTGAGCGAGGCCTGGCCTTGGCGACAGGGGAGGTTTGCCCAGGGCTGCCTCCATCTCTCTCGGTTCCTGCTGAGGAAGGGACAGGAACCACACACCTCTCCCCTCACAGAGTTTCTCCGTGGGTGTTGTGTGCCGTTGGCGTCCTTCTTGGGGACGGACTGCCTTGAGCCTTGTACAGTGGTTGGCATCCTGGCCATAGGGTTTTCTACACGCCTTCAGGAGGGGGGTGCCTGGTGCCTCCTTACCCTCTTTGAGAATCTCTCCTTCTGGAAGGATGTTCTCACGTGGGTAGGATTTCTCCCTGCTGAATTTGGATGAAGGATAAACAACCTGAGGGAGGGCAGGGTACCCACGGATGTGACCTGGGCCCCGAGGGGAGTTCACAGGTCCTGCTGCTCTGCTTCCTGTGGCTGACACCCTCTGAGCAGGGCGGGTCTCGTTTGGGCTGGGGAGGAAGACAGCGGGAGCACCGAGGCCCTTCAGGGGAGACCCTGCATGGTGCCCAGGAGACGCAGACTGTGGTCAGCCCTGGTGATTGAGGTGCGGCAGCTGCCCCCCCCCACCGTCCCCCAGAGCTCTGGTGGCTCTCTGTAGTTGGGGGCAGCCCCCTGCTGGCTGGGCTGGGAGACTCGAGAGCTGGGCTGGCTCTGCGCTGGGCCTGTGGCCTGGCAGTGGGATAAAAGGGCTTCTTCTCAGGCCAGGCCATCCACCTGTCAGCAGACTGGGCACACAGCTGCCCGGGAGATTTGGAGCCCAAAACCTCCGCATGGGTCTCCTGACAACCCCCACCCCTGTCAGGTGGCTTGTTCATCCGGATGGAGCCAACTCAGCTGACAGGAGCAGCTCAGGCGGCATATTCCTCAGAAGGTAGTGGCTACAGCCACTCGTGCCCCCTAGTGGTGACTATAGAAAGCATCAGAAGTGCTAGAGCTGTTACCACGGGGCTGCTGCATCCCTGTCCTTGACCCCTGAAGCGTTTGGTGAGCGCAGTGTAGTAGGTAAGGAGCTTAAGTCCCCTGCGGTGCGGTTCACCCGCTCTGACTGTGTCACAGCCCCAGGGCTGGGAGCCGCGGGCTCCTCTGATGGGGCAGGGCAGTGGGTTCAGCATGGCGCGGCTTCACGAAGCACTGGACTTGGCATTCCTGTGCTTTTCTCTAAAGGTCTTGATGTTTCTTCATTTATTTTCTGTTGAGAATAGTGACCTGGGCAGTCAGTTGAGAGACTGACCCTGTCTGACAGCCCCGGGCTCGGTGAGGGCGGGCCCCGTGTGATGAAACAGACCTGCGAGACTCGTCCTGGTTTTCACCTGAGCCAGCTTCACGCGCCCTTGTTTACTAGGACAGCCGTTTCCAGTCTCAGCCCTGATGTCCCTTACTTGTCACTGTCTTAGGCCAGGTACAGTCAGGACAGGAACCTTTACGCATGCACACCCAGCTGTGCTGTGCGGCTGGAAGATTTAGGGCCAGAGCCACGTTTTCATTAGCAAGTGACACCTCCTGACTTTGTCATCTTCGAGACCGGCTGCCTGATCTGGGATTAGCTTTCTTTCTGCACCCGCGAAAGCTGGGGCCCAAAAGACGCAAAGTAAAACTTGAAGCCCTTCATTCATAATGGTCCTAAAAATAACATCTGTTCCAGCGAAGACCCAACTGGCTGCGTTGCAAAGTTGGGAGTGGTGTCTGGAGACAGGCTCTTCCTAGTGTCCAGGGAGCGGAAAACACCTGAGAGACAGGTTGGGACAGGTGAGCAGGGCTTAAGGGAAAGAGAACCAGTGTCCACACAAGACCTGAAACCAGTGTGGTATTAACACACCCCTCCCATACTCGCCTGCAGGCCGGCACGTCGGACCTCAGCTGGCGAGAGGGCTGACCAGAGATCATTACCCCTATTTTGTAAACAGGAGGCAGAGACAGAAAGCGGCAGGCCCAGGGTCACCAGGGGGTGAGCAGCCGCGTGGGCTCCGCGCCCAGGTCTCCTGGACCTCGGTCCAGTGCCCTTCTCTGTTCTCTCTTTGGTTGCTCTTGGGTGCCAAGAAAAAAAAATTATCTTGTTTTCTGATAAGAGCACATACTGCAGTTACACTATTTCAGCATATGTCCACAGCCAATGACAATTTACAAATGAGTGGATCAGAGTTGAAGGATCTGGTTTTGCAGAGAACTCTTCCAGAAGGGCATTGGTTGAAATGATGTCTGTGATCCCAGAGCTGCATGTGGGACAGACTCATTTTGCGTTCTTTGTGGGCAGCCTCAGTGGAGGCAGTGCTTTGTTTGGCTTGTGGGAGGCCCTGAGACCACAGAGCTGTAAACTGAGTTCTGGCTGGGGGGTCACTGTCGACTGCCCACCCTCTTCCCAGACAGGAGCCAGCTCTGTGCAGGCAGCAGCTGGCGGCTCAGTGGTTAGAGCAGGGTGGCGAGGACCTGCCCAACCCCAGGACTGTCCACAGCGAGTGGCTGGCCTCCCACCCACAGCCTCCTTGTGGACTTCTCTAGGCTCACGCAGGCCACAGGCACAGCCCTTAGGAGGGTGGTTTGCTGCCCCATGACTGATGTGCAGTCACTTGATGGAACATCAAGTCAAGGGTGGAACAGAATATAGCTCATGTGGTGCCCAGAAGCATCACCATCAGCCCCTTCGCAATAAAAAGAGTCCTTTTCATAGAGAAGTCTGCTCGTCTCTAAGCCAACCACTGGGGCCTCACAGTGAGACCCCCCGTGTGGCCAGTGCGCTCTCAGAAGGAAGGCAGCCATGATGTGACTTAGAATAGGCCCTCGAAAGAGGCTTTGTTTTAAGAGGGAGCCAGCCGCTGCTGTTTGCTAATCACTGAAAATCGGTTGTACCATCTGTCCTTCTAAAAGTTGATTCTTTTGTCCACATGAAATGTCACTGGATTTTGAAGCGTGGATGGTTTGAAGCGTGGATGGATGAAGCTTGCAAATGAATGTCCATATCTATCTTTAAATTATATGCATGGAAAAGGTGTGAAAGGATTCTAATTTCTGATTCCATGGTTCCCCCCTAAGAAATAGTATATATTCTGGGGATGGTGGGGGTAGCGGCATGCAGAGCGAATCCTGTGTAGAAATGTGCATTACTTACACATCCTTTCAATACACCTGTCTCAAGAATACGGGTTTTCTAGTTCCTCCTGAAAGGCCAGCCAGGCAAGGTGACTTTGGCAAGAATCAGACGTCTGGAGGAAATGGTCGAGTAAATTTAGGAGTGTGTGTGTGTGTGTGTGTGTGTGTGTGTGTTGGGGAGGAAGTAGCAGGACAAGTACAAGAAATGATATTTTTCATTAAAAGTATGTCTAGCTAAGAGCTGTCTTTAGTAACCCTGGTGGTGATGTTATTTATTGTGGAATCTGTTAACGAGAAGAGTCCGTGGGTCTTTTGTTCCGAGTGGAATTGTACAGCGCCCTACTCTCTTTGACGACGCAGAGCCCTGTGAAGAACGGTCCCCTAGGCCACCCAGGCCTGGTGCACCTGAGAAACCCTGTGGGGCCCAGACCGTGGGATGTCTTGGCAGATGATTGACAGGTCTGATGTTTGCAGCTGTGGGGAATGTTACTGTCTGAATATAAAGTCCTGACTAAATAAATTGTTGCACCAATGACTTATGATGGTTCAGGCAATTAGGCATTGCTTGCCTCAGATGTAAGAATCTAATGATTCGTACGAGGTGGACAAGTGGACTTTCCCAAGAGTACCAGGGTTTTTTTCCCTTTTTTAAATGACTTTTTGGTAAATAAATAATAATACTTTTTTTTAAAGAAACTATAGATGAATGAAAAGAAAAAATCACCATTTTATACCATCTGATTATAACCACTGTTAACATTTTGGTATCTATCTTTTCAGATTCTTTTTCTGTGCCTCTGCATTTGTGTTACTACTTTCTTCATGAAATAACTGTCATACATACTGTTTTATAACTTCCTTTTTTCTTTTTAGCACTAAATCGTGAATATATCTCTATGTCAGTAAATACGTAATTTCATCATTTTTTTACACGTCTGTAGGTTGTATTTGGATATTTAGGTCATTTCCAGTTTTTTACTGTTGTAGTCAAGGATATGAAGAAGTCCTTTCTTCTAGCATCTTTGTGAACTTCTCAGAATACTTACTTGGGAAAATTTTCTACCATCGGACTTGCTGCCTCAATGGTGTGGTGGGCAGTACACACGCCCCGTTTCCTCCTTTCCTTCCTGTGCACACAGGCGACGCCACTCCCCAGCCTCTTAGAGTCGTTCGGGGTCTTGTGACTAATTCCGGCCAACAAAGCGAGCAGAGTGACCTGTGGAACTTGCAGGCCGTGACTGTGACATGCCCATGTGCAGTTCTCCGGTCCCTGTGCCCCCCACAAATGCTGATGTCCCCGGGGCAGAGCCTCCGTCGGCCTGGGTGCCTGAGGGACTCTGTGGAGCAGTCCCCTCGCCTGCCATAACCCCCCACCTGCCCACCGGCAGGGACATGTGGTGTGAAGACAGAAGAGCCTTAAGTGTGACACCACTGGGATTCCAGGGTTACTTTGTCCCTGCGGCATGACATAGTCTGTGCTGACTAACACCACAAAGATGTGCACATTTTTACAACTTTTAATATATAATATTGCCTCAAATTGCCTTCTAGGAAGATGATACCAAATTATGCTCCCACCAGCAATGTGTGAGAATGTCTTGCTCCCTCTTTAACACTGGTGTTACCGTGGGGCTGGGAGCTAGTTTTCACATGCATTTTTTAGTTAAAATGAGACCCTCACTAGCAAATGGATGATATTCTTGTATAGTTTACCTATTCATCTCCCCTGGCCAATTTTCTCATGAGGTGTTTTTTCCTCCATGAATATTGTAAAAATAAAAATATTTTTATGAGGTTTTTTTCCCCGCCATGAATATGGTAAAAGTAAAAATAAGTTGTATGTATGGCTTTAGAAAAATGTTCAGACATTGAAAAACACTTTTTAGTCAAATCTGTCTTTTCCTTTATGGTTTTTACCTTCGCTGTCATGCTTATGAAGATCTTTCTGATTCTAATTCCAAGATAGTATAAATATTCACCAGGATTTTATTCTCGTATTTTTACTGTTGCTTTTTAAAATCAAATCTGTGATAAATTTATTTTCTAAATTGTCCCAGTGTCATTTCACCCCTGCCCCCCCCCCCCGGAAATCTAGTCTTTCTCCACTGATGTGAAATCCCATTTTTACTCGATCCTGAGTTCCGTGTAGCCTTCTGTCATGGTCTGCTGTGCACATTCAGACTACATGTCCCAATTAACTAAACTTTTTCCAAAATTTCCTTCAGTTTTTGTATATTAATATTTCTGAAGGAAATTTGGTATTTTTTAAATTCTAAATTCTAAACATCACTTTATAATGTTTAGAAATAGAAGTTGGATTTTTAAAAATTTATAGGTTACTGTAGAGAGAATTAACATCTTTATAATATTTAACCTTTTATTTCAGTAAATTTATAAAGTAGTATATTCTTCAATGTATATTTTCTAGTATAAGTAATTTTTAAAAGTAAAAAAAAATTATTTTATCCTCACCCAAGGACATTTTTTCACTGCTTTTAGAGAGAAAGGAAGGGATAGAGAGAAACATCAATGTGAGGGAGAAGCCTCAGTTGGTTGCCTTCCTATACACCAAGATCGGGGATTGAACCTACAACCTAGGCATGTGCCCTGACTGGGAATCAAACCTGCAACCTTTTGGTTACAGGACAACGCTCCAACCAACTGAGCCACCCCAGCCAGGGCAGGTATAAGTAATTTTTGTAGTTGTGGTTACTATAGTGTAAATGAGCTCTGCAAATGCTGATTGTTTGTATAAGGGCACACCGCTATTTTTTTTTTAATGAAAAGGAAAGCCATTGATCTTCTGATGTAGACTATTTTTAACAAGTTGTATAAATGTAAACATTATGAAGAAAAAAACCATAGTGCAGATATTGGAAGCCCCTCATGGTTAAAATCCCTCTGCCCCAAGATAAACAATCAAAAAACTGATGCATAGTCTCCACATTTTTTTCTAAAACACGTTTTATCATTTGACCATATGCTATATAACCCTTCTGTTGCATGTGTGCTTCCCTTGGCAATGGGTCTTGGGCCTCTTTCTGTGTCAGTGCGTAATCGATCTACCTCATTCTTCCGAACTCTGCACAGAGAGCAGTGTGTGGTTGGTCACCTGTTTGTTTAGCTTGGTAACTGGTTATGTGTTTATTTGTAACTAGCCAATTACTGAATTCTCTTTTGTGCTCTTAGTTCTGTCATTATTGTTCATCCTTTTGCCTTTTTTTAGGTAGATTAATAGTTCTGGCTAGTGAGGATAATTTTACTTCCACACTTTTAATAATATTATTTCACTTATCTCCTTGACCAGCACTTTTAGAACATTAAATAGCACATACATAATTGTGGCTGGTATTGTACCTTCTTCTTTATACGTATTTTTTTTAATTTAGCGAGATTACCTCCAGTGTTGCTCCAAAAGTATAAATTTGACTCTTAATGTAGATATTCTTAATATGTAAATTTATATATTAAGGTTTTACTCCTCTCCTTCTCATTTGCTGAAAGTATAATCAGTAATGATGTTAGAATTTTATTAATGCCTTTTCCACATTTGTCAAGACCATCAAGTGATTTTTCTTTATCATGACTTAGGCTGAACCATTTCAGTGATAAAGAAAATCATTTCATTTCATTAGATTTGCTAATGGTAAGCCCTCTCTGCATTTTTAGAAAACCCTGATTCAGTCACAGAATATTGTCTGTTTACTGTGCGTCTATATTCAGTGTTAACAGTGGTTATTCATGATAGGTTGGTTAGGGCAGATTTTTGTGTTCTTATCTGTATTTTATGATTTTTCTACAATGTTCATATATTACTTGTATAATAGAAATAAGAGCTTTACAATAAGAAAATATTCTGGATTTGGTTTGCCCATATTATTTTGGAATTTTTCATATATTAATAGATACTTGCATACATGTGTGTGTATGTATATATACATATATATATATATTTTTTTTTTTTGCTGTCTCTGTCCTTTGGTTTATGTTAACATCTTTAAAAAACAACAACTTGGGAAACCCTCTTTTTTCTATGCCCTCAAGTGGTTTAAATAATATTTAGAATTTTTGCTCTTTGAAGTTTTTATAACATATTTGAAATTGTCCAAGTCTAGTGCCTTTTTAGGAAATAACCTTTGACAATTTTTTCAATGTTTTCCATGCTCATTGATCTCTTCAAATTTTCTTCCTATTTTGTTAGTTTTGGCCATTTAAATTTCCCAAATAATGATTCTGTTAGGATTTTCAGATTTGCTCTCATGAAGTTGCTGTGTTTCCTATTCTCATTTTTTATGTTGGGTGTCATGCTTTCCTTTCTTCTGATGAGTTTTTCCAGAATTACTCTGTTTTCCTAGAAATTGTAAGCCTATGACTTTTCTTCTGAATACTTCTTTACACACATCCCTTAAATTTTTAGGTATGTTGTTATAAATAATTTCAGATTTGACTTTATTTTTTACTGAAGAGTTATGTGAAATTATACTTTTTCACCTCCAGACAGTTTGATATTTGTCGTTGTCATTTTTAACATTTGCTATAAATTTCTAGTTTTACTGCCTTGCTGTCAAAGAAGGTACGGCCTGTACAATTTCTGCACTTTGGAATTTATTTCTGTTTTCTTAGAACCTAATACAATGTTCATTTTAATATGTATTCCCAGGAAACGGCAAAAGAAGGTATATTCTCTGAAGGGAACAAAATTTAATCTATGTGTATTTATTTGATCTTATTAATTATAATATAATGGGCCTTTGATTTTTTTACTGACTTGAGTCAGTAAAAACTAAAGAAACTATGTTAATCTCCCACTACTATTGTCTTTCTGTTTCTCTTGTGTTTCTGCAGTTTTTGCTTTTCGTGTTTCAGTATGATGTTATTTGGCAAATTCTCTTTTTATATTTAAGGGGAATTTTTTTTTTCCCTTTACAGCCTTGTACACCTTTGTGAATTTGACCTGGCTTTGCTGTAACAGCTGTTTATGTTGAAATACATGGTTCAGTAACGTGTTTGCGTCTCTTTTCAAGCCCACAAAACTCTTTCGGAAGCCTTTGTGTCTTCGGAAGACGCTGTGAAAGCTCTTGGCCTCCCCAGGGGTAGGCTGATGCTCTTCGGGCTGGCGGTGCGGGTGCAGGCGCTGCACCTTAGGAACACAGGATGCGGGGTTTTGAGTGTGTGACATTCCCGACTCCTGCTTTGGGGCCGCCCCGTGCTCAGGTAAGCTCAGGGGACACCTGCCCTTCAGCTGGGTCGCATTCTGTCTCCTTGGGGCCAATACCGAAACTTTTCTCAGCCCAAGAGGCATTTTTCTTCTGCCGCTCATCTTCCACACGCAGAAGGCGGCAAGAGTGTGTGCCTGTGTTCCTGGCTCTTGTACAAGCTAATCTCAGAGACTCCTTCTTCCAGAAAAGAGTTTTCCAGAGTTGCTGAACAGATTCTTCACATGGCAGAGTCTGTGCTAGGCAGAGAGCCAACCTTTCCCAAACACATGTGGGAGGCGTGAACCTCAACCCACTGCTCGAGAGGGAAAGGAATATGGTCTTCTCTATTTTTCCTTCATTCAGGTTCACATCTATTCTGAGCCCCATTCCCCCAGGCTCATGCAAGTTGATCTCAGTCAATTCTGGGACCCTCTTTTCTCCAGATGTGAGTCTTCAAAGGGTCTGGGGAGCTAACATATTCCCGAGGTGTTACGGGGAAGGGGCTTTGTGTCTGCTGCGATGTCTCCTCTTCCTGCCCTCGCCCCAGCCGGGCTAGTCCTCTGCACCAGCGGGCTCGGGCGCACAGGGACCCTCACATGTTCCCGTGCTGCAGGATTCTCTGCGGGGCTGCCCTAGGCCCTGTCTGCAGCCACCCTGTGTAACAGCACGGGTTTGGGTGGACGGTGATTTGACCTGCTTTGTGCACAGCGAGTCACGCAGCCTTGTGCTGTCTCTCACTCTGGTGACCGTGTTCTCTTCCCGCCAGCACCGTCCCCACCCTCTTCCTCGTCTTCTCACTCCAGGATCTCCTCCGTCTTCGAGCTCTTCTTGTGTAAAGCGCTGGAGGCCTCTTCCTAAAGCTTGGGACAGATCAGGTTGTAGCCGCATCTCTCCCGTCCTTCACCCTCACCTCCCCCGTGAGGCTGCACCAGGCACCTCCCCAGACCACTGTTGCCCGGCCTCTCATTTCTCTGTGCTCGTCCTGCTCCTGCCTTTCCCAGGCCTGCAGTCCTTCCCTGCTCCAACCGCCTTCGCCCTTAGGGTCAAAATCAGCAATGCCCAAAGGCCTTCTCGCATGCTTCTTACATAGCTCTTTTCACACTCACAGCTCTTAAAGGTTTCATTTGTTGTACATTTCATGAATATTTCTGGAGCACATTTATGCCCAGGCCCTGGGAATACACAAGTCCAAAGACAGAGATATTTTCCACAAATCTATGACATTCCAGTGGAGAGGAGAGATGCCGGGTTGCAGGTGGTTAGGTGAGTCACCCGATGAGGGTTTGTTTGTTGCCCTCAAGCAGGGCTCTCGCAGGCGGCCAACAACAGGGGCCAGAGCGCAGCCCACCTCCCCAGAGCTGGGGTGACCTCGGACACTCTGCAGATCTTGTGAGACACCAGGCTGCAGGACCCGTACCCTGGGAGGAGCCCGCAGTGACTCTGAGTACCCCTGCCTCCCTCTTCCCTGATCCCGGCCCCTTTGTGTCCTGTCTGGCTTGTATATAAGCGTGCTGTTCTAAGGGTGGTCTGCAGGCCAGCGGTTACAGAGCTCTCAGGGGTTGTCAGCCCAGCTCAGAAAAACAACCTGGATTGGGACTCGCGGCCCGGGCCTGGCAGCGTGCCGTCGAACAAGCCCCTCGTGCTAGACAGGACGATGGCCCCTCGGAGATGCCCACACCCTCATCGCCGAAACCTGTGACTGTGCTGCCTCACCTGGCAAGAGGGCCCTTGCCGGTGTGATTAAGGTTAGGGATCGTCAGAGGGGGAGATTATCCGGGTTTATCTGGGCGGGCCCAATCTAAGGACAGGAGTTCTTAAAAGCAGAGAACCTATCCTGGCTGGGGTCAGAAAGAGACGCGATGTTGCTGGCTGTAAAGATAGAGGAAGGGGCCCAGAGCCAAGGGAAGCAGGCAGCCTCTACAAACAGGGAAAGGCAAGAAAACGCCTTCTCCTCTAGAGCCTGCAGGAAGGAACGCAGCCCTGCCCACTCCTTGGTATTAGCCCAGTGAGACGTGTGTTGCACCTCAGACCTACACAAAGGTAAGAGAATAAATTGGTGGTGTTTTGAGTCTCTAAGCTTGTTACGGTATTGATAGAAAACCAATATGCTCTTCATGAGTTTACACACCTACAATGGGAGAACCTCTGCTGTGTAAATTCACTCAGCCACACGGTTTACACGACGGGAGGTCATCCGTCAGTCAGCCGTTGGCTCTAGCTCCTGCTGCCGCCTGCCTCGTTCTCCAGCTCACCTCCTGGAGAGGGAGCGGGTGAACGAATGAGCCTGATGGCCCAGCTCCTCGTTCTGCCCACAGGACTGTCCATAGGATGCTTCTGGTTACAGCCTGGCTCTCCTAGCGTCAGCTTTGTCCACGGGGCCAGTCCCAGGGTTGTGGGCGGGGAGGCAGCGTGACTGGAGACCAGGAAAAGGTGGCGGTGCAGGATAGAGGGGTCAGGGCAGACGTGGGAGAGGAGGAAGCTGGGAGATGAGACTAAAGGATGGTGTGGATTTGCTGGGACCGGGAGGCAGAGGGCTGAGGGGGCCCTAGGCACTGAGGCCATTTGGGGCAGGCGGCAACCAGCTTGGTGTTGCTGGAGTGGAAACTCTGGGTTGGGCAAAGGGGCCACTGGGGACAGCAGTCAGATCTCAGGTTGAGTCCATGGTACTGAGACACCACAGCCTGGAACGCAGCAGGGAGGCCAACCGGTTGGAGCAGTGAAGGTCACTGGGCAGCACTGTGTGGGGTGGGTCCAAGGGGGCGGAAGGTACATGGTAGGTGATAGATTGTCCCCTCTCCCTGGCTCTGAATTCCATGAGCTCAGAGTCTGGACTGACTTCAAAGCTTGGCTAGAAAAAGTGGGGAACAGGAAAAATGAGGGAGTGTTCCAGAGAGGGAGAAAGAAGTTTTGATGCATAAGACACAGTTGAGCCAGGAGGTTTCGTTGGGAGAACTCTTTTGAAAAGGGCCTTTTTTTTTTGAAGGCTTCTCGTCTTTGACAGAGCTTAGAAAGCAAAATCTTGAGAATTTGTGTTTCCTGAATGAGCTCACTGGTGTCTCAAAATACTGAATTTGCAATACTTAAAAGCCCAACAAAGTTCTGATTTTGCCATTTGTAAAAATATCCCCTTCTTTCCAGGGAAATACTTTGGGGCTAAGCTTGGCCTGTGTTTGGTGGGGAAGGCAGGCTGCCCCTGGGGTTTGGGCCAAAAGCCTTGTGGAAACCCAGATCACCATGGCAACGTGAGGGCGCTGAGGTTAGTGGTAACGCTTTGGGCAGTTGAGAAGTGTGTGTTTTGCCTTGTATTGGTCCCTTCCCTTTCCTAATTTTAACACAGAGTGAGGAGGAAAAAGGACCACAGTGTGAGACTTCAGTTTTGATGGGAACATTCCCCCCGCCCCGCTTAGTATTTGCTTAAACAAATGTTTAGCTGAAATCTCACTAAACACTTTACCCTCCCCTGCCCCCATAGACAGGGAGGGCTGTGCATTTCACAGTTAAGATTTCCTGTTTTCATTTCCTCATGAGTGACACTGATACATTATAAATAGTTCTTTATTATGAATTTATAGAGTGCTTGATACATAAAATATATTTCATTTAAAATAATTCCTGAATATAAGCAATGTATTCCAATTATTGCTAAAGTGATGTTCACAGTCAAACCTTCAGTGGGAGGAAGCCGCAACAGCGCACACGGGACGCGGTCAGCAGTCTATGCCAGTGCTGGTCACCACCTGCCCGCGTCGCGTGAATGTGCTTCAGAACGAGGGAATGACCCCAGAGCGTCCACCGGGAGACTAAAAATCGTTCTCTCAGGCCAGCAATGCTGACTGCGGGTTCTTAGATCCCAGCTGCAGTTTGGCATGTGCAGGTCACCAGTGCTCCACTTCTGTGGGCTTTCTTTTCAAATTAATTAACTAATTAATTAATTTTAGAGAGAGGAGAAGGGAGGGAGAAACAGAGGGACAGAAGCATCGATGTGAGAGAGAAATATCCACCAGTTGCCTCTGGCACCCCCCACCAACTAGGGACCTGGCCCGCAACCCAGGCAGGCGCCCTGACTGGGAATCGGCCCTTTTGGTTCACAGGCCTGCGCTCAGTCCCCTGAGCCACTCCAGCCGGGGCTGCATCCGCGGTGCTAAGGGCCACAGCATTAAATCACAGCTGCGCATCACACACTGCCCTGCTGCCGGTCCCGTGTCGTGGGGCCAGGCTGCCCTGTTCACGTGCTTTTCATGAATAGGCCTTGGGCCCCCAAGGGTTCTCTCCAGCCTGCAGTGCAGTGCCCTTGGCCTTGCAGTAGAGCTTAGTGGTCCCACTCACTAGGGCCACCCTCCTCCTCCTCCTCCTCCTCTTCCGAGTCAGCAGATACCCTCTTGATTCTCTGGAGTGCAGCCTTGATGCTCCTCTCCAGGTCATTGGTGGGCTGACTGCTGGGGCTCAGGCCAAGGTCAGGGTGAACCTTCCGCAGTTTGACGCCCTGCCTGATGGCCGCCAGAATGTGCTCATTGACTGAGGTGCAGGGAGGGGCTGCGGCAGGGGCTTCCACCTTCTGGACAGGGGGTCTGTCACGCCTTAGGGAGGCCAACACGTCATCCATAGACCCTGAAATTGAGTAAACAGAGCAAGTACTGTCAAGAACACATATTCTTTCTCCCCAAGATGCCAGGACATGTTTGTATTAGTCAAAGGTGTTAAAGTCACACCAGCTAACACCATGATTTAAACAAATGATCATTGTTCCATTAAACGTGTATTTTCATTATCTGCTCGAAAGGTGAACCATAAATAAGCTCCCTGTGTGAGTCCAGGATAGTTCCACCGCTAATATTTTATCAGAGGCACCTATTTTCCACAGTTGCTCAAATCCACAGGAGCTCGGAGGCGCAGCCGTGACACCTGTGTTATAATGGACGCGGGGACACTCTCGTGTGATCCTGAAGAGTTACATGCCCGGGTGTGAGCAGCCTGACCCCATGCGCACGACTTAGGTACCTCTGCCGCTTCATCTCCATGCCCCTCCCCACTTTAAAAAATACCTACTTAGAATATATGTTCCCTGCTGCGTGTCTCTAACTGCAGTCTTGGGTGCCAGTCAGTGATGACTAAGGAGTCAGTGTGACAATGAAGTGAGCAGGTTTCCCCACAAGAGGAGGCTTTAAAGGGAAACTTGAATCAGCAGCTCAGTGAACCTGCGGGGGTGGCACTGGCGTGTCTCTGTATGTAATGTCTTTAATTCCACCCACACCACCCCGAGGTAATTTACATGCTCTGTTCTCGAGGGTGTGAAATGCTGTCAAAACACAAATTAGATCAGAGTTGCAAAGCCTTGGAGGGTAGAAGCTATTTTCACTCTGGCACCTTGAGACCCCCCCTGAGCAGAGAAATCTTTTACCACCTGCGGGAGACGGGGCCTGGCTGTGGCCACTAACATAGCGCTCGTCTGGGGAGGGAGGCGAGGTAAACAGTCACTTCCAGCTCAGAATTTAAGGTCATACGATGGCTAACCAAATACTATTTCACTTTGGACTGACACCTGCAGCTCTTTACTACGATGCTCTTCTAGGACTAAGAAGGCAGTTTTACAGTAAAGGGCATTTTTTGGTGGCCGTTCACACTTTCTTACTCCTGTCGGTGGAAGGAGGCAGGGTGTGGGCGGCGGACAGGGCTTCCCCACGCGGTGTGCGTGAGGCCCAGGCTGGGATGAGGCGGCCCACAAAGACTTGCCCGCATCTGAGCTCCAGGCGGGGCACCGGCATGCACGCCGTCTCCCCGCAAGTGCCCAGTGTTGTTGCAAACCCCATGGTGGGGCCGTCTGTTCCCCACCTGACAGCGTGGAACTTATCCTTTGTACATTTGTACACTTATCATTTGTACAGTGACACCTTGAACTCAGAATAACCAGAATACTCAAGGATCCAGAAGCACAGCCAGGAACTCTTCTACGTCAATCATTCACATCCCCTCTCACGGCCCCTGTGCATGTTCTAGGTGGAGGCGCCCAAGTTTAGTCTTGAAAACAAGAGTACACAGCCCTTCCCTAGGATTACCTGACAACCCGCCCCCCAGGCAGTAGGCTGTGAGTCTGGGCAGGTTTAAGCCAGTGTCCTCAGTAGTCAGAGTCTAAACTTTAATTAGAATTACAAGTTAGAACTATAGCCCCCGAGTGTATTCAGTGTACTGTATTTGCAAAATAGAATGGGGTCCACTGTTATTTTTTAAACACTTCATTTTAGAAAGATTTCCCCTGGGAAGGTTTCTCAGTCTACCTGCCAGTCTGCAAGAAGAGCCTTTCATATTCTGACTGATATTCCTCTTCAATAATGCCTAGCCAATCTTCTGCATAAGATGCAACAAGTTAATTCTGCAAAGCACTCTGAGACGCAACAGTAATTCAAAGCAACCGTGAATAATATGCAAATGGCGGAAATCAAACACATACTGAAGAAACCTGAAATAGGTCGATTCTTTAACAGCCTCAGTGATCCCGAGTCATGTGACCATTAAATGTGTAGAGTTGGTTTGTTCGAGATAAGGTAGCATTTATGAATCTGATTTAGGCTATACTAACTTTGCCAAAAAAAAAAAAGGCACCATTTCAGGAAGCAAAGCAAATAGTGGCATATTTTAAGATTGCAGAGATTTTTTAAAAAGATTTTGATTTGAGGGGAGCAGGTACAGAATTCTGGCGGATTACCTGGGCATTTAAAACTGTCTGAGGAATCATGTGGTCTTTCAGCAGGTGATTCACATACTAGAGGAAGTGGCTGATCATCTTTTCCTGAAGTCCTGACATGTACATTCAGGTTCCGATGATGTGCAGATAGAGAAGAAGGAGAAGCTGGGAAGAGCGGAGGTGCTGGTGGAGGCGGTGGTGGAGGTGGAGGTGGAGGAGGAGGAGGGGGAAGGGGAGGAGGTGGCGGTGGGAGTGACAGTTCCTCACTGGACGTGGAGTGTGTCTGGTCGCCTCCTTGAACAAAAATCTGGACAGGGATATTTCCAGGGCAGTCTTGAGACTTGGCGGTTTTCACGTTACTAACTTCAGGTAAGGGAGCACTTCTGGTTTTCTTGAAGGACGGAGGGATCACCGCCTTCGTCTGAACAGTCGGCGAGGTCTGCGGGGGAAGTTCACCTGGCAGGTTTGGAGCCTCTGAGCAAGGGGTCTTAAGTACAGACCGACCTGGACATCTCTGAAAATGGAAAACTGTTGTGTGAGAAACTTGCCACAAATGCAAACTATCAAAATGCTGGAACTTTCTATAAACAATGAACACCAGAGAGTTTCTGTGCGTGGGTTGTTCTAGTGTGCAAAGTGGCTCCTTTCCACTTTGTTCAGTCAGTCCTGCTACTAAATCTATGAAAGAATAAGCATTTATATCCTTTCATATAATACTTTCTCCATAATAAAATAGATATGGAAGGATACATATAAAAATACCAGCCTGGCTCAGTGGATTGAGTGCCGGCCTATAAACCAAAGGGCCGCTGGTTTGATTCCCAGTCAGGGTACATGCCTGGGTTGTGGGCAGTGGGGGGCACACAGGAGGCAACCACAAGTTGATGTTTCTATCCCTCTCTTTCTCCCTCCCTTCCCCTCTCTCTAAAAATAAAAAAATAAAATCTTAAAAAAAAACCCATAATATTTTTAGTATGAAAAATCAGAAACTAAATGTGAACAATAGGAAGTTAGCTGAAAAAATTACGGTGAATTAATTTACAATATTAGGCAGCCCAAAAACATAAGCAATGCAAGGTCAGTGAAACATTCTAGAAAAAATTCAGATGATGCAGTATTCAATTTGTAACCATGTGAAAAACAGATCTGTGAAAAATACCGGCAGAATGGACCTCAAAATGAGAGTTATAACAGGAATTATGGATTTCTTTTTTCTAATTTAGGCTTAGAATAAATTTTATAATTAAAAAAATGTGAATTTAGCCCTGGCTGGTGTAGCGCAGTGGATTGAGCGCGGGCTGGGAACCAAGCGGTCCCGGTTCGATTCCCAGTCAGGGCACATGCCTGGGTTGTGGGCCGGGTCCCCGTGAGGGCCATGTGAGAGGCAACCATACATTGCTGTTTCTCTCCCTCTCTTTCTCCCTCCCTTCCCCTCTCTGTAAAAATAAATAAAAATAAAATCTTTTAAAAAAAAAAAATGTGAATTTAAAAACAACTTGTCTAGGCTCCACAAGTATCACGCATCACGTGTTTTCATTTCCGGTCTTCCGCTTGTCCTTCCTTCATTCCAAATGGGCTCAACTTGCCTTCGTCCCCTTCAATCGTGGCCCTTCCTGGTACACAGAGAATTCCCTCGCTCTCTGAAGGATGCCACTGTTCTTTCTACTACCTCATGCGTTTTCCTGCAGCTTCATCAAGTGATTCACACGCAACTGAAGGAAGGTTCTTGTCCCTCCATTTAAATAACACACACACACACACACACACACACACACACTCACTCACTCACTCACTCACTCCTTCCTACCACCCCCTGTATAAGTGTATTTTTAGATCCCCAAACTCTGCAACTTAAACCAATTTGAGGTCAACTTGTTAGAATTAAACCTCATTGTTCTAGTTTGCTGAGAGCTGAGGTGGCCTGATTCTGTCCCCTTAGGTTAGAGTCTGTCTAACCTGTCACCTTCACACCAGCTCTGTTTGGAAGCTGATCACTGATCTGTGTGACTGGCTCAGGGCTCAGGAGCTGGACTTGCGTTCCTCGAGTCCCTTCCTCCGTACCAATTCCGTTCACTGATCCCCCTCTGGTGGCAGCTCACCAGCCAGTTACTCACCAGCTCGTTTGCTCAACGTTCGGCTGGTCTCCTGGTAGCTCCCCTGCAGTGCATTCTCCCCACCTCCACTCCTGCCCAGGCCCCCCGGCCAGAGTCTCTGGGGGTGGGTCTGGGCATTAGCTCCCCAGTTGCTCCAGATGTGCTGCCTGGGTTGTCTCTGGGGTTAGAAAGATCTGGCTCTGTACAACCTGTGTGACCACTCTGAGCCTTGGTTGGTCATCCGTAAAGTGGTGAGGCGGCTGTCCTACAGGGTCGTTTTAAAAACTGAAGGAGGCCCGGCTGGTGTAGCTCAGTGGATTGAGCGCGGGCTGGGAACCGGAGGGTCCCGGTTCGATTCCCAGTCAGGGCACATGCCTGGGTTGCGGGCCAGGTCCCCAGTGAGGGCCATGTGAGAGGCAACCATACATTGCTCTTTCTCCCTCTCTTCTCCTCTCTCTGAAAATAAATAAATAAAATCTTAAAAAAAAAACTGAAGGAGAATGTAAGTGCCTAGCACTGTGCCTGGGATATGGCAGGCACTTGGTGCTGACCTTGGAGTGTCAGGGTTTTTCACTCCAGGGGCCCCACCTTGGCTTGTCCCTGTTAGGCAGACGCTTTCTGCGCCACGTGCCAGAGGCTCATCTCTTTCTCTTTGGGGACAATGGTAAACATGCATCTTTGTGACGGTGCCTCTGGGGATGTGTGATGAGAACAAGTTTATGTTTTACATTCACCAAGCTTAATGTTATTTTTAAATAAGTAACTATGTACTTTTAAAAAAA
Organism: Micronycteris hirsuta; assembly: GCA_004026765.1. Classification (NCBI taxonomy): domain Eukaryota; kingdom Metazoa; phylum Chordata; class Mammalia; order Chiroptera; family Phyllostomidae; genus Micronycteris; species Micronycteris hirsuta. The sequence continues at coordinate 113,762 of PVJI01002588.1, forward strand.
ATGTTCACTTTTTTTTTTTTTAAGATTTTATTTATTTATTTTCAGAGAGAGGAGAAGGGAGGGAGGAAGAGAGGGAGAAAGAACAATGTGTGGTTGCCTCTCACACGGCCCTCACTGGGGACCTGGCCTGCAACCCAGGCATGTGCCCCGACTGGGAATCGAACCGGGACCCTCTGGTTCCCAGCCCGTGCTCAATCCACTGAGCTACACCAGCCGGGCAAAAAAATGTTCATTTTTAATAGAGCACTATACTATACTTGTGTCACAAAGTTTCCTTGACTGCATTTTAAAAAATTCTTTATTGCAAATGAGGAGAAAGCCAGCTCAAATTGAGGGTAATGTAACTATTTTCCATCTTCCCTGCCGGTGGGCACCGTGGTGGGCAGAGCTAGCACCACTAGGGAGGGGAGGGCATGCAGCAAGGTCAAAACATCTCCATGTTCTACTGTCGTTGGCTTTTATTTATATGTGAAAAATAATGGCATTTGGGGAACATTTTGTGTTCCAAACGATCTGTTCCTAATGCTTCATCCTTTTCTCCGAGGATGGGTGATCTTGATTAATTGCTTCAGAAAACGTAAGCAAGGCAATTTAGTGCTGGGACTTACCTCCTTAAATGCTCTCAACCGCTGCAGGGTCTTCTGGCGTTCCTGGTTTATCCATTCTTTTTTCTTTTGCTCCTCTTCTTTTAACTTGTCTCTTTTCTATATTTAAACAAATATACATTTGTGAATTCCTTAAAGTAAAAGTCTCGAGAGAGAAAGGGGCCATAATCCGACATGATCGCCTCCCCCACCCCACCCCACCACCACCACCGTGCCTTCAGGTCTGGGCTCTCGCATCTGCGCAGTTAAGCCAGTGTCTCACGTCATGCAAATCGAAAATTGTTTCTTTAACAACTCACCATCTGAATACTATGGTGCTGATGAAAATATCTCACACTTTCTTCAGCCTGTTGCAATCGGAGCCGATGATTTTCTTTGCACTGATCCTGGTGGAATAATACAAATCACCTACAGGGTTTTTATTCTTACCGTGGGCTACAGCATAAAAGGTTAAAAGGGGCCCCGGCTGGCATAGCTCAGTGGATTGAGCGTGGGCTGCGAACCAAAGGGTCGCCGGTTCGATTCCCAGTCGGGGCACATGCCTGGGTTGTGGGCTAGGTCCCCAGTGGGGGCCATGTGAGAGGCAACCACACAGTGATGTTCCTCTCCCTCTCTGTCTCCCTCCCTTCCCCTCTCTCTAAAAATAAAAAAATAAAATACTAAAAAAAAAAAGGTTAAAAGGGGAAATCACTGCATTTGGGCTGCTGTGTAGGGCATTCGTGAACTGGAGTTTCTGGAGAGGCTCCGTGGACCTGCTGCCTGCTCAGCCGTGTGATGAGGGCTGACGGGCATTTGCAGGAATCAGTTGGCCCATCAGAAGGGCCCCAGATTTAGTGCTTTGAGAGATGAAAAAGTGATTCTCTGGCCAAGGGCAAGTGAGAGGAGGATGCACATTTCCTCACAATGTTACAAATAGTCGTTATACTTCCAAACATACCTATATAAACATATCCAACCTACACATACCTGAAAAATTATATTAGAAACAGTATTTCAGTGATGCTTAACATGTCACCTTTTTATATAATCATGGAGTAAATAAGAAAATAATCACCAAATATAAGGATTGAAATTAGTTCAATATTATCTCTGATTTTACAATCAACAATTTACACTAAATTTTAGAATTCACTATACCTGATTATTATAAGTTTTTACTTACTGTGATTTTAAAATACCTGTGTATGTAATAGGCGCTCAACAAATAGCTGTTGAACAAATTAAAATCTACAGATTATGATAAATGCTTAAATACCGCAAGAAACAACGAGTCATTTTAAGACAAAAAATTGTTAATATATTGTAATTGCAGCTACTGGTATCCGTTATCAACGCACAGAAAATAAGGTAAAGGCCTTCTCTTCGAAACCTCTTTATCTTTCATGAAAGAAGGGATGCCTGGAAGGGAAAGAGAGAGAGCTGCCCAGCACCCACCTTCCTGCTCCTGAGGTAGGCCCTTCTGGCGCAGATCCTGCCCCGTTTCCGCTCCAGCTGCTGGCGCTGCCGGTGCAGCTCCCTCGTCCCCACATTCTTATTGTCCTGCAGCCCCATGATTTCATCAACGACTTTCAGTTCCTCTGGACTTTCACACGGGACATAATAGACAACTTCATCCTGTTTATCTGAAAAATATTTAATGATTTTTAAAGGCATGTTTTATTATAAAAATAATGCATAAAAGTTTTTAAATGTAAGGAAAGTATAGATTATGTGTAATCACACCACCCAAGGAGAACCACTGCTAACATTTAGGTATGTGTGTGTATGCACACACACAGCTACTCATGTCAATACACAGTTCTAAGAGAACATTTTCTACATAATGAAAATAAAATTTTAATGGCAACACAGTATTCTCTAATTTAAACCATCTCTGTTATGATGTTCACTGTCAGTTTCACTGTGAGCACCTCTGAGTATAGATCTTTGTGTACATTTTTTATTATTTCCTTAAACAGATGGATATTTAAGACTCCTGATAACTATAGTCAAATTGCCCTCCAGAAAGGCAACCTACATTCTACCAGCAGAACATTTTTAAAGTGCTTTAATAGTATATCATCTTGATTACATACTGATTTTTTAAAAATACATGCATACTAATTGTAACGAATTCAAGCCCTACAGAAGTACAGTAAATAAAAAGTGAAATTTTTCTTCTTCCTTTCCCAAACCTTTGGAATCCCAAGCCAGAGGAAAACATTAACAATCTGGCATGCATCCTTCCAGATTAACTTTTTTAAATAAAATTTTTCCTAAATATGTAAAATGCTTATAACCTGAAACTCTTATAAAGTTTTCTGAATTCCTAGGATTAAATGAAATGTGCAGATCTATACAAAAAAAATTGGTTAATCTTGGAAAAACTTTAGGGAAAAAAAGGCACAAGCAAATGGAGAGACATACCATATTCTTGGATGGGAAGATTCAAAATTGCAAAGATGACAATTCTCCCCCAGTTAACCTCTAATTTTAAGCACAATCCCAATAAAAATTCTGAGTTTTGTTTTTGTTTATTTGTTAGTTTGTTTTGAACTTGTCAAAATGACTCTAAAGTTCATCTGGAAGAATAAAGGAGAATAGTCAGAAAGCCCGTGGGACAGTAGTGGAATAAGGGAGGTACATGCTTTTCGGGATACTGCAACGTATCTCCAAGGTACAGTGGGGAGAGTGTGGTACCAATACCAGAAGCCACTCACAGTCAATGAAGGAAGATAACAATTGAAAATTGATCGAAATAAATATAGTAATGCTGGATGTGAGACTGGCAGCAAGTCAAAGCAGCAGTGATTGGGACTGCCAACGACTTGGGCAGAAACATTAGATTCCTACCCCAGGGCAAAATAAATTTCACCTGGATTAAAGAGCTAACTGTTCCTTTAAAAATCAGAAAACTACTAAAAGAAAAAAATAAGTAAACTATTGCCCGGCTGGTGTAGCTCAGTGGATTGGGCGCGGGCTGGGAACCAGAGGGTCCCGGTTCGATTCCCAGTCGGGGCACATGCCTGGGTTGCGGGCCAGGTCCCCAGTGAGGGCCATGTGAGAGGCAACCATATATTGATGTTTCTCCCTCCCTTCTCCTCTCTCTGAAAATAAATAAATAAAATCTTTAAAAACAAAAAGCATTAATTAAAAAAAATAAATAAGTAAACTATTGACCCAATCTGGGGACGAGGAGGGCTTTGCCAGGCGTGCTACCAAAAGCAGAAACCACAGATCCCTTTGCCAGGTGTGACACAGAGACAGGAAGGTGGGGAGATGTGACTTTGGGAAAATCAAACATTTCTGCAAGGCAAGAAAAAGCAAACAGCAGGGAGAATTTGTTTGCAACATATGACAAATAATAGAGTAGGATCCTTAATATGTAAAGGAAACATGCAAAGACCGTAGGCACTGAATTTAAAATAATGGCCAGTAAACCTACAAAATTGCGTTCAACATCACTTGTAACTAGAAGAAATGAAAATTAGAAGACGCCTTTTTTTCCTATGAATTAGGCGAGAATTTAAAAGAATGGGCCAAGTATGGGGAAACAGGTAATCTGCTGGTGGGCGTTTCACTTGGCACAGCCTCCCTAGAGGGCCGTGATGTCTGACAGTATGACATTTAGAAATTAGAGAATATCAGAGGTGAGGGAAAATGTGTATCCAATGACTGCTGTTGTGTTGTTTTGACACATTTGTCAAATGTAAATTTTGCGTGGTCCTTGACCCCACTGATCTCACCTTGAGAAATTTATTCCAAGGAAATAATCTGTCCTATACACCAACACGTTTAAAGGATGCTTCTTCACTACCCTGCTGTTCACAACAGTGAAAACCTGAAAACCACAGTCGGGATAGCCATGCAGTGGAATACTATGCAGCCATTAAAATTTTTTGAAGATTTTGTTACTTACTGAGATGGGATGATGGTATTAAGTATTAAAGAGAAAAGGGTACTGAACAGGATGTATTGTTTTAATTTAAAACTTAATATTTATATACATCAGGCTATAAAGCTAATCATCAAACTGTTATCACTAAATATGTCCACCCGATGGAACTGAGTTATTAAAGGTTTTCCTTTATTTTGCTGTATGTTTAACAAGGACTATATTTTTGAATAACAAAAATACTGAAGGAAAACGAGGAACTTTCAGTAGATATTTTAGACAATTTGCAAGAAGTAATTGATAATAAGGTCTGTTATTTCCTTGAATTTATAACTTAAACATTTTAATATATATTTTAAATATAAATTTTAGCCCTGGCTGGTGTAGCTCAGTGGATTGAGCGCGGGCTGGGAACCGAAGGGTCCCGGTTTGATTCCCAGTCAGGGCACATGCCTGGGTTGCGGGCCAGGTCCCCAGTGAGGGCCATGTGAGAGGCAACCATACATTGCTGTTTCTCTCCCTCTCTGTCTCCTTCCCTTCCCCTCTCTCTAATAATAAATAAATAAAATCTTTAAAAAAATAAATAAATAAATACAAATTTTACCTTTTATAAGTCTTTTAATAGAGTCCAACTGTGTGGTAAGTAGGATTTCTTCATATTTTAATATCTCAAATTTAACATCATATAGTTCTAATTGAACTTCGTAGTATTGTATTTCTAGTTCATCTACAACATCTATATTTTTTTCTTGTTCTGGAAGATCTTCCATCTTGTTTTCATGAAAAAAATAAGAGCAAGTTAAAATATTTAGTATATTAAAAGGAAACTTTTGAAGCATTTGAGTTATTTTCTATTCTCTGCTCAGTACCCAATATAAAAAAAGCAAATCAAGAAGAAACACTATTTCATTTAATGAAACAAAAATGCTCCATTTAACATTTTTACAAATACTTTATCTCCTCTTTGAAACACATGAAGACATTCAGGTTCTGAGGAAAATAAATGTCACTGAGGCCTTTACAGTGTTTTCTGCTCTAAAGTCGTAACAGTGCAGGAGACATGAAAGCGACTGGATCCTAGAAGGAAGAACCTCTGCTTATTCTCAAGTTCTGCTGAGAATGGCACTTGGTTGACTTTAAAGTCTATTACCTTCTTCAGTACTGAGCTCAACGCAATTGTCAAGTGAATCCCACAAGATAGTATTGCACAACCACCTTGAGGAAATGGAAACTTTATAGCCAATCTTCCCTGGTCTGAAAATTCTCAGCTACTAGAAGACGGTGTTGGGATAGGAAAGGAAGCTCTTCAGCAATAGCTGGAAGGAAAGATGGTATCTGTTTCTAGTACAAAGTCACCTGTATCTTCGCTTACCTTTGCCTGGATCTCTGCTCTTCTGTGATTTAAACACAGCTCTTTGGCTCTCGTGAGCTGCAGCGTCTCTCGAGCTAACATCAGCTTGAGCCTCTCCAGCCTGGGAGCTGCTGTGGCCCAGGCGGCCTGGCCAAACCTCTTCTCATCCTGTTCCATTTGTTTCTGCATCCCTGTTGGATGATAAGAAGTAACATACAGCTTAATTACAGCTCATTAAAAAGTGAAAAATTTATCCTGGGCTAATTCTTTCTTTATTGCCTCCCGCATTACCGGCAAAACATCCTTTTTAAACGACTATTAATTTTAATGACTTTTTTGTTATCATGCAAATAACACATGGTCCTTGATAGAACATTTTAGATGCCTGATGTTTTTAAAGAGAGGAAAATTATCGTGATTCTCACCTACTAGCAATTGCTTCTTACATTTTAGTACATATACTGCTAGACTCTCTTTGTCTAGCTAGACAGACAGGTTAGATAGTTTGACCCCAAAAAACCACACAGGATCATCAGTCTTCTTAACAGGGTGGGACAAAGCAGAAATACAACTGTTCATATGGAAAATAATACCATAATTAACAAATAATAATACATGAATAAACTGTTTCGTGTACTTACAACTGTAAACCTACTTTTCCCCACCCCTGTATATCTTGTTTATTTCACTTCCTGTATCGTGGAACTCTTGCCATGCACAGAAATAGAGAATCATGCTTAGGAGCTATGTGGTGTTCTGTCCTATGATTTATCAAACTGGCTGACAGACAGTAAGTTCTTCCTCTTTGGAACGGCCATCAACAATGATCTAAGACCCAGCTCACAAGGCCCCGCACGGTCTCATCTTGTGGTCTTGCCTGCACACTCTGACACCCGCGGGCCACGCTCTGTTCCAGCCCCAGGGCGTTCTCAAAGTTCCTCACGCTTGCCAAGCTCCCTCAAGCCAGAGGGCCTTTGTCCATGCTATTCCTTCTGCCTGGAACACTGTTCCCTCACTCTTTTGCTCTCTCAAATTCCTTCAGATATCAGGGCAACTGCCCCTTCTCTGAGGCCCTTGCTGACCACCCTGATGGAACCTAATTTTTCTCTCAGGCTCTCTGAGCCCCATGTTGACTTTCCTCATGTGGCCTGTGGCCACAGCCACTTCCCCGTGCATTTGGATGAACGTGTAGCTAAGATGTAACTCCCCTCAGCAGGCTGGACTGTGTCTGTTTACGCTGAATCCCCAGGACCTACGGCCTGATACTAAAGAGACACTCAAATGTGTACTGAATAAAATGAAAATTACATGTGTCTTAGTGTAGCATTTTAAATGGTTACCTGCCAGTGCTTTTACTGTTTCTTTAAAATAATTCACAGTAATATCTTGAATAGAGACTATAGCTGCTTCCGCCTGTCTGGTCCATTCTTGGGCTTCCTTCCGCAGGGCCGCTATCCTTCTAGGACCCAGATCATCCTCATCCAAGGATTTCTTTAGAAAAACAGGAAATTGCACAAGTAAGAAAGAATAGTAATGTACAGCCATTAGGAAATTGAAAGCAAACTGTTCACGTGGATTATTTCAACGACTTTTATTGCTACTATTCAGTAAAGTTTCATGAATTCAGCAATTCCTTACGGAGAATGAATAAGGCTCTAAGTTGGGGACCACGTGGAAGACAAAGGGACACGCTGGGGCATAACAGAGGAAAAAATGCCTATGCTGACTAGTGTCTCAGGGCTCAACGAAATAAGAGTGATGGCAGCACCTACTAAAGTTTAAATTACTGAATTACACCCCAGGACCTAAAGTTTCTGTCTTATTTCGGATGAAGCTATATTTGTTTTTAGGGGCAGAAAATAAGCTAAATAAGCATCACATCAAAAACAAGTCATCAGCGAAGAATGTGTTCAATCCTTGAAATTCTCTAGAAATCTGAATGTATTAAGAAGATGATCCATGTAAAATGTTTTCATTTTTTATATCACTTTATATATATATATATATCATCTAAACATAAGGGTAAACCTAACAGTTCAACACAGAATCTTAAATGTGACTAAAGAAACAGTATGTGACAAATAGTAAATCAGATTAAGTAAAAACATAAAACATACCAAAATATTAAGCTTACATGAAGTTGCAAATTCTCGCATATCTCTAAATGGCTTCAGTAAATACTGGAAAAACATGGTTGCCAAGGTAACGAATTCCTGGTATGCTTCATCTTCTTCTCGATAAACTTCCATTAATGCTACCATGGTATTGGCTCTTTCACGCCCTTGAAGAATCTGGAAGGCAAAAAGTACGTAAAGCTCAGGTATGGACGGTATTTATAAGATCACACCAAACAAAACTAAGGAAATCTCAATGTTCTACACTTCAATTCATCGAGGGAAAGCAGAGTTCAAATTTGTATCTCAACTGCGTACAAACTACTCAGAGAAGAGGACCTGAAAGACTCATCAAATATTAACAGTGGTTATCACTGGGTTGTACATTGTGGATGATGTTTCTTCTTCACTTTTATGAAGATAAAGGTTTTGTGATGCTGCGCTTTTTAGAGTCTCATAAGGACATTAGAGAGGTGCCTTCAAATACTTCAGCGTGTGGGCTCTCTCAGCTCCCCAGGTTCACAGAGGTACCAAGTCCCCAGCAGAGGGACTCATTTAGCGTCAAAACGGTGGCTCCAGTCTCTGCAGAGTGCAAAACTACGCTCTAAGCTAACACTTTCTCTCTCTGGTTCTCCCGCGCGCCCCAGCAGCATCCCCCTTGGCGGCAGGTGAAGGACACGTCTGACCCTGCGCGCGTTTCTCCACGTCAGACCGTGAACTTGCTCCTCCGCAGCCTGGATCTCCTAGAAGGCCCCTACGCTCGCCCTGGTCCCTCTCTGATAGCCCAGGAGCACTAACGCGGGTCCTGCCCGGTTACCTGGCGCAGGCGCGCATCCGCTTCGGCCAGACGCGCGCGCAGGGCGCGCTCCCGGAAGGCGCGCGGACTCTCGCAGTCGGGCGCGCCACCGTCAGCCGGAAGCAGCGCGTCTCGAACGGCCGCGCCACCGCAGCCGTCGGCTGCCAGGCCCAGGTAGCGCTCCAGCCGCACGCACAGCTCCTGCAGCTCTGCCTCGCTGAGGCCCGTGCGCGCCGGCCAAACGAGCTCCCACAGGCCCCAGGCGCCGCCGCCCGCTTCCAGCTCCGGAGGCAGCGGAGGAAAGCAGCGCTCCAGCGGTGGCCACAGCGCCGCCAACTGCCGGTGCGCGCCGCGGAGCCCGGCGGCCGAGAGCAGGCCGGCCCAGCTGGGCGGAGACCCCGGCCGGTTCCCTTCGCGCCGCCGCTGCCGCTGCGCTGTGCGGTCGTGACAGGTCACCGCGAACTTGCCCTCCGAGTCATTCCAGGCCACGAGAAAGCGCAGCTGGTGCCGCTCAGGCTCGGCGAACAGGTCCTCACGGACCGGCACCCAGCCCTCCAGGCTGTCCGGCTGCTCGTCCTCCATGGCGCCGTCGGTCAGCGGCCCGGCCTCCTCGTTGCCCCAGCCACGGGACCGTCAGGTCGGAGCCGCGACATTTTTCTCTGGACTGTCATCGCGTCCGCGCCCCAACACCGCCCCTCCTGCACTTCTGATTGGCTGTGTGCGGCTGGGAGGCTTCCAGCGGCGTCCGGGATTGGCCGGGGCCCGATCCACGATGACCAATGAAAAGACCAGGGGTCTCCCTGGAACCTGGCCCCGGGAGTCGCTCAGTGACGCAACGTCCCCTGGAGCCTGGGAATCCCAGTCTTGGCCTCACTTTTGCTACCTTTGTACACACTGACGTGGGAAAGGTATTCGTCGGATGAACGAGTTACTGTGAACCCTTGGGACCCGGGCCCCAGCTGATTCCGTCGTTTGGGTCAGGGCTCCAGTGAATTCATGGTTCCTGCTCTCAAGGGAGGTACATACTTCCTGGAGAGACCAAACAGTAAATTAAACGTAAGAGTTATTTTTTCGAGCGCCAAGCACTGGGTAGTCACACATTTATTGTTATCAATTCAACAGGCTTTTATGGAGGGCCTGCCGTGTGCCTGTTTGGGGGTGGGGCGGAGGAGGCTTCCAAAAAGAGAACCTCTGTCTTCAAAGCACGTTTAAGTAAACCTATATCCTGCCTTTTCACTTTAGAAATAAGGAAACTGAGACCCAGCAAAGAAACTTGTCATAAGATACAGAGAGACACTCCAGCCAAGGAAGACCACCTGGCTACTGAAGACCTGTTTCAGAAATCGGGAAATGTGGTTTGCAGGCGAGGATGGAGTGTGGGGCGGAGCTGGACCTGTTCAGCCCTGGCCTCTGCCCCGGTGTGTGCCTGGCAGCCCCGACCCTGTGAGTGCGCTGAGAGAGGGATAAGAGGGTGGGGAGGTACCCAGGGAGCAGCGGCTGGAACCCTGCAGCAACACAAGGCTTTTGAGGGCTTGATGCAGGAACCAGTGAAGCAGCTTTTGAAGGTTTTGAACTAGGACAGCCTGGAATCAGATTTGCACTTGCTGTTACGCCCAAGGTAAAAACAGCAAAAACAAAAGGGGACCGGGCTGAAGCCATGGTTAAGAGAGGTCTCCCCCTGAAGATGAGCTCCAGGCATCTAGGTCTAAAGTTGCCACTGTCCGACCGTTCCCCCCTCTTTCAATGCCCGTGTGGGACTGTTGCCCTTGGACTTCGAACTGCTGCTCCCACTGCCGCCCAGTCCTCGTGGGGAGAGAACGTTTTAGCTGAAGTGATTTCTTTTTCCTCAAACTATTTTTTACAACTTTTTATTTATTTGTTTATTTATTTTTTAGAGAGAGGGAAAGCAAGGGAAAAAGAGAGAGAGAGAAACTGATGGCAATCCAGGCTTGCCTTGACTGGGATGCGAACTGGTGACCCTTCACTTTGCGAGCGATGCTCAACCAACTGAGCCACCCCAGCCAGGGCTCAGGCTATTTTTTAATATATTACTTTAGCTAATGTGATTTACGTATAAGTTTTTAAATTGCTTTATTGTTCTTCAATTACAGTTGTCTGCATTTTCTCCCCTCCCCTCGATTTACATATAATTCTTTAATTACGTGGAATTCTTTAATAGTCTGTTTAAATATCTTTTAAAATATTTTTATAGTATGTCTTTTTACTGTATTTGTTTTATATTGTTTTTTCCTTTCTAGTAGTTTTTCTCATTGATTTGCTTTTTCAAAATGAAACTAGCAGACTTTCTAATTATAAAATTTCTATTTTGTGTGTGTGACAAGGGGCTGTTTGAATATTCTTAGGAAAAAATATGGGCAAATACACACTAAACTTAATTGTGTTACCAAGACACACAACTGGTTTACATTCACTTTGTGGTTCTTGTGTATTATTTGTTCATTTCTAAGCCAAATACCATATATTACTTTACAATAAAAAAGAAAGATTTTTAAAACTTCATAAAAGGTACATAAATTTATTATGGAAATAGACACTGTCAAAGCTATAAAGAAACAAAATAATTCAAAAGAAATAAACCCTGTTCTCATTTTATGTTTGTGTACATATATATATACATACATATATATGTGATTATACTGTAAAGATATTTTATATAACTTTTTCTACTTACAAATATATCGTGGCCACATTCCACATTTAAAAAAATTGGCATCTATATTATTAGTCTTTAGTACTTGCTAGTAGTGTACTGACTATTATGATTTATTTAAGGAATTCCCCATGATAATCAGAGATTTATTTCAGTTTTCTGCCGGTATAGACAATGCTGTGATGAACATTCTCATACAGACATCTTTGAATAGTTTAAAAAAAATTTTTTTTTGGTTTGACATTTTATTTTGCTTCTAAATTTTTATCTCATAGATGCCCTGCTGTAATGGTATTTTTAAAATGAGATTTTGCCCTGGCTGGCGTAGCTCAGTGGATTGAGCATGGGCTGCAAACCAAAGGGTCGCCGGTTCGATTCCCAGTCAGGGCACATGCCTGGGTTGCAGGCCAGGTCCCCAGTGGGGGCACATGAGAGGCAACCACACATGGATGTTTCTCTCCCTCTCTTTCTCCCTCCCTTCCCTTCTGTCTAAAAATAAATAAATAAAATCTTAAAAAAAAAAAAGTAAAAATGAGATTTTGATTGGGGCCCCCCAAAAGCAATAGATTTAAAATTCTGAGATCAAGTCACCACATGCAGACTCGTAAAGGAAACTGTCCAGAACCTAAGTCGTGATCTCAGCTAATTAAAGTAAATACAAAGGATCAGAGTCAAGAGACCATTGGAGCGATTTCTCTGGAGAGAGCTGTTGTCAGGCTGGGGGAAGGGTTGGAAGTCCCCCTCTACCTCCAAGCTCAGTGAGGGGTCCTCAAAGGCAGCCCTCAGAGAGCTTGCTGTCTTTCCTGCAGGTGGGCCAGTGGAGGCCTGAGGCTAGAGGATTCGCTGTTTCGCTGGTGGAGCCAGGGGAGGCGGCTGCATTGGGACATCTGCACCCCAGAGTTTGCCGACACCAAGGATGGGGCCTGCTTCCCAAGATCCGGAAGTGGGCCAAGCAGGAAGCCCAGAGCCAGCAAGGAGCCGCCTCCATCCTGCCTGAGAGAGCCTGCTGCATGGGTGAGGAGGCCTCATTCGAGAGACCTTGGAGGGGGCCCACCAGGGCATAGGCCTGGAAGAGCAGGTTGCTCAGTCCGGTCGTGCGAACGTTAAGGGAAAGCTCTCCATGATGGGAAACTCAGAGAGGGTCAGAGGCTGCTAGGGAGAGGGAGAGGTTGAGAGACATTGAGAGCAGTAGGCATCTGCTAGCCCCAGAGAGCCTGCAGCTACACCAGCTGACACTAACTCAAACGGGAGCTGTCTTATCACCTTAGCACCTCTGCCTGGCCGCCAAGCCAGCAGGGCAGAGGTGTGGGGAAAGAGGCCACCTCATCCCTCCTTCGCCAGGGCAGGCTTCCAGCTAGACAGGCCCACTGGGGAGAGATCACGATGCTGGCTACACTCAGTGTGACTTTTTTTTTTTTTTTAAGATTTTATTTATTTTTAGAGAGAGAAGAAGGAAGGGAGAAAGAGCAATGTATGGTTGCCTCTCACATGGCCCTCACTGGGACCGGGCCTGCAACCCAGGCATATGCCCCGACTGGGAATCGAACCAGGACCGCCTGGTTCCCAGACCTCACTCAATCCACTGAGCTACACCAGCCAGGCCATTGTGACTTTTTGCTAATCGTATTGAACCGTATATTTAATTACTGAGTGGAGTCCAGGTCTTCAACAGCCCCTAGGACTGTGTGACCTAAGAGGGAGCAGAAAATGGCGGGTCTGCTGTATCCAGAGTGGGGAACAAGTCCCACCCTGAGCAGACATTAAAAGAATTGTGGGGGGAAAAAGTTGCACTTGATTGCCTTTAGAGCTGTGCTTGTTCAAAACCGCTTTGGGAAAAGACCCTCAGCCCAGGTGGAAGGTGCACAGCACGTGGCCTTGCAAAAGCCTCCCTTCTCTGCGGGGCTGCGGCTGCCCCCCCCCACCCCCGCCCTTTATCCATGCATAACCATTCAGACCTTCAGTGGAAACCTGAGACTGAAGACCCCATAGTAAGAAGCAACCCGGGGGTGGGGGTGGGGGCCAGGGGACGTCATCTGACCTCTCTGGGTGAAACTTGAGCAGAAGTGGCAGGACGGCCTGGGCAGGTCTATATTTGGGCTTTCACTCACAGCAGGCCTGTTGCTATTTGCAGCCAGAGCCAGCTCGTGTTTCCATCGCCCGGGCGCAGAGCCCTGGTATAGCACAGGCAGGGGCTGCGCAGGGGCAGCCCACGGGCACGCAGAGGTCACCGGCAGGGAAAGCCTGCCGAGCCAGGGTGCAGGTTTCTAGCAGTCAGCCACGGCCTCAGCGGTAAATGAAGAGTTTGTGGACCCTTAAATTGGCAGGCAAGTTTCCGATTAGTAATATTCTAATGCTAATTGCATTGCTGAGCTTCACTAACTTAATGCCGCACTGTTAATGCAGTATCTTTCCCTTAGAGACGGAGAGAGAGCAAAGTAAATTGCAGGAGAGTAAGCTACAATAAACAGAGGGTGTTCATTGTGCCTTCCTGAAGTGGGATTCACTTTACCGAATGCAGTGTGGGTGCAGGCTGTGAAAGCTGCCGGTGCTGGTGATTCTTGCCCTGTGTCGAGAGTATTTTCCGTTCAGGGGCCCGTTGGCTAGAACAGTCCGGAACCCTAAATTGCATGCTGACAAAGCGTAGTTCTGTGCTTTGGTTCAAATGCTGAAAAACAGCGCCGTCATCATTTTTCGCTCGTCCGTGTGTGCTCTGTCCTCCCGTAGAAAGTTGGCGGGTCTGGACCCTGCGCGGAGGCTGACCTGAACCACGCGCGGCAGTACCGCTTACATTTTCGAGCAGGGTTCCGCAGCTGCGGCTGGGGGGCTGCTCGGGGGTGCGGGGCTGAGCTCCTAAAATGATAGGCGAAATTGTGCCCCTCTGGGCTCACTTTTGGGGAGAGAATTCACAGCTTGCAGTCGATTCTCAGAGGCATCCAAGACCCGTAAAAGGTTAAAAGACATTTTGGAGGGGACTCTTGTACTTAAAGCACAGGGACACGCCTCCCATACAGCACTTGCAAACGCTGTTTTTATTTTTAACTGCCGCTTATGGCACCGAGGAGAAGCTATCTAGTTAATGTATTCAGCATAGACTGTGATTTATTACTTCATCTTTGTAAGTCTCAGTTTCATCGGGTAGAAAATGACAGTTTATTATTAATGTTCCTTTCCCCCCCATCTTTGCATATTTTGTTAAGAAGCTATTTGGACCCTGGCTGGTGTAGCTCAGTGGATTGAGCGCCGGCTGTGAACCAAAGGGTAGCCGGTTCGATTCCCAGTCAGGGCACATGCCTGGGTTGCAGGCCAGGTCCCCAGTGGGGGCCATGTGAGAGGCAACCACACATTGCTCTTTCTCTCCCTCTTTTTCTCCCTCCCTTCCCTTCTCTCTAAACAAACAAATAAATAAATAAAATCTTTTTTAAAAAGTGATAATTTATTTTTTTAAAAAAAGAAGCTGTTTGGATATAAAAGGCATGGCTGGGGGGAAAGGTGCTAATCTGTATCTTAAAAGTTAGTCTTGCTTTTTTAATTTTCCTCACAACCTATTTAATATGTGTCATGTTGGAATAGTTTAATAATATTTGTGTGTTTGTTTGTTTTTAAAGCATTAGGTTACCACAGTTTTTTAGGAAGGGGTGTTAGGAACTAGATTGTGATATGACTGCTTAACTTAGGGCATTTACTAAAAATTACGGAATCGTACGCTTAAAACAGGTCTTTTATGGCATGTAAATTATATTTCAATAAAGTTCTTTTTAAAAGCTGTCGGGGCACACGATAAGCAGCTCACATGCTTCCCAGTGTTGTGTGGACATGGGTTGTTGGTGAAGTACTTGCGCAGGGCCATTTCTGTGGTGCAGCGATTCTGTTTGTGACTTGTGCAGTTAAATGGGGAGAAAAACCTGCTTCTCTAAACAAAAAGGGTCATCCTTTTTTTTGCGCATGGATCCGTGGTCCTCAAACTTTTCTTTGCTTGTGAACAGCAGCCTTAGAACATCTATATTATCTAAAAAAATCCCTCCAGTAGGCAGCAAACTTTTCTTTTCTTTTTTAACATTTTATTTATTTATTTATTTTTAGAGAGAAGGGAAGGGAGGGAGAAAGAGAGGGAGAGAAACAGCAATGTGTGGTTGCCTCTCACGTGTCCCCTACTGGGGACCTAGCCCACAACCCAGGCATGTGCCCTGACTGGGAATCGAACCAGCGACCCTTTGCTTCACAGCCCGCGCTTAATCCACTGAGCTACACCAGTCAGGGTGGCAGCAAACTTTTCTTTACAGATGGTTCAAAGTGTAAGCACAACTGAGCTGCTCAGATGGTTGCTTTAAAAATTGTGAATGAGTTGAGCCCAATCCAGTGACCATCTCGGGCAGTGACCTTCTCAGAACCAGAGTTTTTTCCCCCTTCTGTGTTCTAGGACCCAGGATATCCACTGTTAACTGCCCAGGAGGGATCCTTCTGGTGCAGAGGTGCTGCCCAGGGCTTCCCGAGCCACCGTGCAGGAGGGAGCTGGGGAGGGGCCAGAGCTGGACAGGCCCCCCAAGGACTTCCACTTCTACCCCATGGATCTCTATGACTCTGGAGACAGACTGCAGACCTTCCCGGCAGAAAGCGGTCGGAAGAGAAGAGAAGCTATCCCGGCTGAGATGACCAGTGAGCCGAGAGGGGCAGCAAAAGGTCAGCCTCGAAGAGACCTTGAAGAGGAAGTGGATGAACTCGTCCATTTATATGGACTTGAAGATGATGACGAATTAGCGGACGAGTTCATTAACGAGAACACGCCCAGAATAGAGGTTTCGGAATATTCTCCTCACATGGTGATGAGGGGAGAACCAGCCGTGCAGCAGAGAGACTGGAGACTTAGTAGAGAGGCAGCGGAGGCTGACGACCTGGGCTTCGGAGGGTGGGGCTCGGAGGGCCAGTGCCGGGACCTGCGGGAGGCCTATCGGTACACGCACGGCCGCGCCAGCGAGGAGTACGAGTGCTACGTCATCCCAGAGGAGGAGGACGAGGAAGAGGCTGCTGACGTCTTCTGTGCCACTTGCAAAACTCCGCTGAGAGCATTGGAGAAGGTTCTGGATGAACATCGAGAGCACGAGGTGACCCCACTCAGTAAGGCACTGGAAAGCGCCAAGGTAAGTAAGTCTCTCTTCTCCTTCCTCTTGATGTTGTGTCTGCATCTTGAGGAGTCAGGCAGAGACGAAATCTCAAATGCCTTGTGCAAGAGGGAGAGAAGGGGTGTAGTGTTGACTCCTGACGATGCTCTGTTCGACAGGATGAAGTTCACAGGAACATGTTCAGATTGGAAAAGCAGATCATCGAGATGGAAAACTTTGCCAGTCACTTAGAAGAGGTTTTCATCACTGTGGAGGTGAGAGCACCCACGTGAGCCCGTCAGACACGTGCGGCTTCTCCCATTGGGGTCA
Organism: Micronycteris hirsuta; assembly: GCA_004026765.1. Lineage (NCBI taxonomy): Eukaryota > Metazoa > Chordata > Mammalia > Chiroptera > Phyllostomidae > Micronycteris > Micronycteris hirsuta. The sequence continues at coordinate 130,599 of PVJI01002588.1, forward strand.
CTGCTGTCCCTGCCCCCGCCCTCCCACAGCCCGCTGGGCACGTACCTCATGGAACCGACCACTTGGCAGTGTCTCCTGCAGAGCCGGAAGCTCTCAGTGAGGAGGCTGCGTCTTCTGCGTCTTTCTGTCCCCAGTCCCACTACAAGGCAGGTCTCATCCACGGCCACCCTTGACGAGGCTTTGCAGGACCCCCACCCTGTCCTCGATTAGTGCTCCTTTCCCCAGCTGTTATGAGTTTCTGATAAGTTTAGTAAGTTTCCGCGTCTGTCCCCAAACACGTCACAGACCCCTGGTGTGCCCAGTAGGTCTGCAGTGTACCACTGAGGTGCCATCCAGAAGAGCAGAGCAGGCCCAAGGACCTGGGGACTTCCCTTCTCCCTGGCGAGGGAAGAGCCCAGCAGGAGGGACAGAGCGCCCTACGCTCTGCACGGCCTGCCCACTCTCATATCAAAGTATCTTCACCTCTCAGGTCAAAGAGCTCCTCCCTGTACATTCGGCACTGGTGAGCCAGCTCCTGCTTTTCCCTCCCTCCTGCCCTTTGGAGCAAGTCTTACACCCATAGTAGGCACTCAGCAAACACCTCCTCGAATAATGGGTCCTCTTCTTTGGAAATGTCCCTGTTGTCTGGTGAGGATGATGATGGCCATCCAAACCCGCAGAGCCGTCCTGGGACCAGGAGCCGAGATGCTCTCGTCAGTGTGTCTTGCCCATTCGGCCCCAGGACAAGAGCTGTCCTAACCCTCCCTCCGTTTCCTGCCTTGTCCTGCCTATCGGCACCATGGGGCCACAGCCCTCATTCCCCTTTCCCTTCATCTTTCTCTTAGTTGCCGTGAGAATCTGTGTGGCCCTGGTGTTTGTACAACGTTGTCCATGCGTCAGGGAGTGAGGGGGGTCACGAGACATTGAGAGCTCAGGTGGGCCTCGCCCAGGGCAAACATCTCTGTGTTAAGGTCCCAGGTTCCAGTGCAAGCTGACTCATCACCGATGATCAGCTTGGTTGGTTGTCATGGCAATGGGAGGGTGGCGAAAACAGAGGTAGTTTGAGGGTGAGGAGCAGAGTGGAAAATGGAGGGTGAGGAGGAAGACAGAGAGCAGTGCTTTCTGTTAGGATTATCCCTGGGTTTCTAGCTGGAGACCCCTGTCCCAGTAACCTGTGCGTCCAGGCAAAAGGTGACGGGGAGGGACTGAAGCATCTCCGGGCTGATACGTTTTCATGCCCAAATGACTCTGTGGCCAACGCACCACAGGCACTGAAAGGATGGCTGAGGGCCACTGTCTTGCAGGAGAATTTTGGAAGACAGGAACAAAACTTCGAGTCCCACTACAACGAGATCTTGGAAACACTCGCTCAAAAATACGAAGAAAAAGTACACGCTCTAGGGGAGAGGAAGAGAGAGAAGCTGCAAGCCTTGTACGAGCAGCTGGTCAGCTGCGGTGAAAACCTGGACACCTGCAAAGAACTAATGGAGACAGTGGAGGAGATCTGTCACGAAGAAAAGGTGGACTTCATCAAGGTCAGTCCGGGCGCGCCACGCAGGAAGGCCCTGGGATGGCAGGGCAGCGGCAGGTCAGATTGTCCCCTCTGCCTGGGGCGTTGGAGTCAACTTTTACAGTTAGCGTCCGTTTGATTCCACCAGGCGATCATGACAGTGGGATTGTCACCCACGCGCGGCCAGGCAGGCTCACACACAGCTGACCCCTTCCCTCCACCATTGCTCAGGTGGCATCGGGGTCGGTTCCTCTGTCCTGGTCGCCAGGGATCTGTCCCCCACCCCCACCCCCCCATCTCCTCTTCCTGGAGCTGAGCAAGAACAGTGCCCCAAGTTTTCTGGTCGCCCCCGATGGCCGCTTGGAGCTCTGGGAGAAGGCTGTCCAGGTCAAAAAGTCACCCCCAATCTCCTGCATGCAAGTAAGATTTTAAATCTTACTTAATAAAGTTAAACATGCAAAAAAAAATCCTTTTCTTAATTTCCTTGAATTCTAATGAAACCGGACACCCGGCCCTCCTGTAGCTGAGCTGTGGGGATTTCAGTCTCCCAGCCTGGTCCCCTCTCCTCACAAGGCCGCACAGGAAAGAGGGGCAGCTGTGGTGTCCAGGATGTGTGGGGGTGGCAGGGGGGCCTTAGCTGCTGGAGCTCCCTGTGTGTCCCTGTGGCCTCCAGGTTGACGGAGCCCACCCTGCTCCCTCGGAGCCCCGCAGCGCCTCCTTCCAGCCGTGCTGGGGCCGAGGGTACCTGGGCCTGAGGCTGAAAGCAGTGGGCAGGCCCTTCCAGAGCCCTCAGCGCTCAGACCTTTTGAACCAGGGGTCCCCTGTCTCACGATCCCACTGTATCTCGAGACACAATCCAGTGGGTGGGGAGAGCGATGTGCGTGGTGTCCTCTCGCTGTTACTTACGGCGCGAGAGTCCAGAATGTCCCGCAGGGGAAGAGCTGGCGCTTAGGCAGACGGTGCAGTTCCCACGCAGGGAACCGTGCAGCGTCTTTCAGAAGTGATGCTGTGAAGACCGTCCGCACATGGAGAGTTCTCGTGGGGCCTGAGTGAGGAAAAGTCGCGTGGGTGAAACCGCACGGGCTTCGTCAGGGTGGTTTTGTTAGAGTGCGGGGTGTGGCTGATGTTTTTCTTTATACGAATTTCCCGGTTTTGTAACATGTTTATATTGTCATATAGTTTCTAAAAATTATTTCCAAACTCAATTTGATGTTGTCTCCTTCCCTCCTTCTCTTCAGGACGCCGTGGCTATGGCCGACAGGTAATATTCTGTTCTCATGTGTACTTTCCTCTGTTCCTTCCCCTCTGGAAGTCCTGGAAGACGCAGTTCCACTTGGCTGTGTGCTCCCAGTTTCCCCTTATGTATGTGACCCTAAGATTAAATAGCACCGGCTGCCGGACAGTGGCGTGGGGTCACAGGACCCTCTGGGACCGAATCTCAGAATCTCCGGCTGGAAGGGAGTGTGTGGTGAGGCCCAGCCAGCAGGCCCGTGGTCAGATCTCTTCCACGAGCCCCTCATCTCTCCAGGAGGAGCTGAGACCCAGAGAGTGTGCCCAGTGTCCCCCAACTGGGCCAGGACCCAGACTGAGCGCTGCAGAAAGCACGCACACCACAGAGTCGGACAGGAGTCCAAGTCCTGCTCCCCTGTGGCCTTGGGTGTCCAACCAGTCAGGGACCCGCCTTCCTATCTACAAACAGGGACGCTTTTGTGGGAGTTAAATAACGCAGTGCCTGAAAAGCAACGTGAACACTGAAGCTTCAGGATGTGACAGTTGAGACATGGGCGCTGGCAAAAGACGGAGCTGGTTTCAGGTTCTGTGACTGCCAGGAAGCAGGGACACAGAGCCCCAGAGCCCCATTCCACGGTCAGCAAGCCGAGTCCCCAGGGAGTCTGTACATCTGGGGCCTGGGGTGGTGGCGGGAGGGGTCTTCCGGAGGCTGTGGACCTGGAGCTTGGCCGTGCACGTCTGCCCAGCCCCGCCCCTCCCTTCTAGTGCACAGGTCAACCCCACCCGTCCCCACTGGTGACCTCCTGCGTCAGTCACGGGAGCAGCAGAGGCCTCTCCATGTCCTGCTAGTGGCCCAGCCCAGCAAAGACCCCAAGGAGGATGCTCTCCATTCTCTTTTTACACCAACAGACTCAGAGAATTCCTGGAAACAGAGACAGACGTGGACATTTCCACGCAGCCTGCCTTGGAAGATCAGACCTTGGACTTCTCTGACGTGGAGCAGCTGCTGGACACCATCAATGCCGTCCCAGGTGCGCCTCTGCCCCGTGCGCAGATGTCCAGCATGTCCAGCATCCCTGGGCTTTGAGGGAGACACCTGGATGGCGAGAAAAGTTGTGAAGATCTAGAAACGAATATTTCTCCCCGCACCCCAGCTTCACATTTTGTCTTTATGGCCAGTCAGGGTGGAGACAGGGGCTGGCCCCCGGGTCAGTGCCCTTTCTCCCTCTCCAGGGTGGCAAGGCCTGGCTCGGGGAAGCCTCTAGTAGTTTTCAGTGTTTGTAGTTCGCCCTCCTCATAGACACCTGCCTTCTGTCTAATTTACACCAAACAAGGAGCCTGAATTTTGTTTCCTTAACCTGCACAGTGGTTAAGAGATGAGCTCGGGAATCCTATGGAGTTGGTGAGAGTCCCAAGTTTGCTGCTTCCTAGCTGGGTGACCCTAGACAGCTTACTTAACCTCTCTGAGCCTTGACTGCCTGGTCTATGAAATGGACATGATAATTCCCCATGAGGACAGGGTGAGAGTTAAACCAGGTACTGTGTGCCCAGCATGTCACATGGTGCCAAGTAGTGCTCAGAAGTATTACTGTGATTATGTACTCCAGAGAATAGTATTAGAATTCAGCTTTTCATTTAAAAAAATTTTATTTATTTTTAGCCCTGGCTGGTTTAGCTCAGTGGATCGAGCGCAAGCTGCGAACCAAAGGGTCACCAGTTCGATTCCCATTCAGGGCACATGCCTGGGTTGTGGGCCAGGTCCCCAGTGGGGGCCATGTGAGGGGCAACCACACATTGATGTTTCTCTCCCTCTCTTTCTCTCTCCCTTCCCTTCTGTCTAAAAATAAATAAATAAAATCTTAAAAAATAATAACAATAAATTTTTAAAAATAATAAAATTTTATTTATTTTCAGAGAGAGGGGAAGGGCAGGAGAAAGAAGGAGAGAAACATGGATCGCATGCTCCCACCCAGGGACCTGGCCCGCAACCCAGACGTGTGCCCTGACCGTGAATCTAACTGGTGGCCTCTCAGTTTACGGGACAACACCCAATCCACTGAGCCACAGCTGTCAGGGCTAGAACTCAGGGTGCTGATCTTCTTCCCTTCTCCTTTTCTAGCTCCTTCTGCCCCAGTGATAAACCCGCAGGCCCCCAACTCCGCCACGGGTTCCTCGGTCCGCGTGTGCTGGAGCTTGTACTCCGATGACACCGTGGAGAGCTACCAGCTGTCCTGCCGGCCGGTGCAGGACGGCTCACCGGGGAAGGACCAAGCAGGTGAGGCTCTGCCGGGGACACGGTCACGCTCCAGAATGGCTAAGGCCCCTCAAAGGCCCCGGCAGTGGGGAAAGTGCGGGTGGGGCGCATCTGCTCACCCAGCACCTTGGAGGGTAGTTTCCTCATTGGGGAGCTACCCAGAGGGTGTGATGCCGGCAGCTGGGCAAGGCAGAAGGGGCTAGAAAGGCAAGTCGGGGCCTGGCTGGGATGGCGTGGGTGGCTGAGGCCTCTGTCCACGGGGTCTCGTCCTCCAGGAGGTGGCTCGGGCTGGCTCCCACCCAACGGCTGTGTACCTGCCCTCCCCGAGCCTCGGTGGCATCCTGTTTGCTAGTGTCCCATTGGCCGAAGCCAGTCACGTGGCAGAGGCGCGTGTACAGGGTTGGGAGCAGTCCTTGGCGGTCGTGCAATCTACAATGGGGATTCAGCGCGATGAGTGAGGAACCACTTGGCCAGTTCGGGGGTTGAATTCTTCTTCTTCTTCTTCCCCAGAGTTTACAGTGACCATCAAAGAAACGTACTGCTCAGTGAGGAATCTTGTGCCAAATACCCAGTACGAATTCTGGGTCACAGCTCACAACAGGGCCGGTGTCAGCCCCGCCAGCGAGCGCGTGGTGCACATGACAGGTGAGGTCCCGGCAGGGCCTTCCCGCCAGGGCTCGGAGGCCCGGCTCTCTTCACGGGGCAGGGGTCTGGGTCTCGTTTCGATGGACAGAGTTGGCTATGTATTATTATTATTTTTTTCATTTATTTAATACACCAAATCCACATGCCTGACATGGCAGGGACATTTTCTCATAGTTGGTGTCAAAATGTGAAAGACGACCGCTCTCGGTCACAGGCCCGTTTGAACCCGGCAGCCCCCCTGACTCCAGGCACCTGACGGGCACCCCCTGGCGCCCCGCCCCGGTCCCTCCAGCTGCTGTCACAGGACAGTATGGATGGGGCGGCGCGTGGACCACGGCCTGTACCTCTCAGGTCTGCGGGCGGGAGTCCAGGTGCCCGCAGATTGAGCGTCTGGAGGAGGCCGGCCTGGTCCACAGGCAGCTGTCTTTCTGCTGTGTCCTCCCTGGAGGGAAGGGGCGACGTGTTTTTGCTTCTCTGCGATATACTAAACCTCCTCCACTCTATGACCCAGTCACCCCCAAAGACCCCAGATGCCATCGGTTGGGGACAAGGTTTCAACGTGGGAATTTGGGGGTACACGTGTTCAGTCTGTGGCACCTGGCTTGCTTTCTGTGCCCTGGATGTCGTTTGTGGGAGGAGGGGTTGTGAAGTCCGAGCTCTGGCCCAGACGGCTGGGGTGTGAGCAACGGGGGCTCTCCTCTCCCTCCCCGCGGCGTTTAGCACCTTCTCCCCCCGTGATAAAGAGCAGAGAGGTGCGGAGCTGCGAGGAGGCCGCGCTGATTTGCTGGGAGTCCGGGAACCTGGACCCCGTGGACTCGTACACGGTGGAGCTGACCCAGGCAGAGACGCCGGGAGCCTCGGGCGTGACTGAGTGAGTCACGGGGGCCATTTGCTGGGCTCGAGAGGCCCCCCCGCACCTCAATGCAGAGACACAGCTCAGGGAATGTGTGGAGCCTGCAGGGGAGGTCAGAATTTGTGACCCACAGGCACCTAATTGTTAGGTTGCTTAGTTTTCGTGAGAAGTAGCAGGAATGCTATCACTGAAGGTGAATGATGAGTGAATAAGTGGTGAATCCCTAGGTTTGCTTTCTCGTCCCGAAGGTCCGCCACTCACTCCCGCAGCAAGCGCTGAGGGCCGGGTGGCACCAGGCCTGCACTGTGCTCGGGGACCAGACAAATTCCCTGCCCTCACGGAGGTGACAGTCGGGTGGGGAAGACAGACAAGAAACAAGAAAACAGCAAACAAATGCATGAGATGTTCTCTGAAGGAAAAATAAGTGCAGTGGAACAGGAATGGTGATGGATGTGGGAAACCGGCCAGGGCAGAGTGGCCAGGGGTGGGGCGGGGCGGGATAGAAACCCTCCCTGCTGGAGTGGGGGGTGGGGGGGGCGGGAACGGCCTGAGGCAGGAACCTTCCATCAGTGTGCAGAGACCATCGTATCCATGGTGCACAGCAATCGGAAACACGGTGTCCCCCACCCCGGTTGGGAAGGGCGGCCCGCTTCAGGGGCCCGCGGTGACCGTGGCTGCGCTTCCCTGCCCAGGTCCATCGTGGGCATCCCCACCTGCGAGGCGCTGGTGCAGCTGCAGCCGCGGCAGAGCTACGCCATCTACGTGCGCGCCCTCAATGTGGGGGGCCCCAGCGCGAGAAGCGAGCCCGCCACGGTCCACACCACAGGTCTGTGCCCCGGGTCCCGCACTCTCTGTGGCAGACCCAGCGCAGCTGCGATGTTGCTGGAAAACAAACAAATGTTGACAGACAGGCAGGCCTGGTGAGCCAGGCCGGGAAGAAGCTGAGGGGTGGGAGCCCTGCGGCCTCCTTTCACCGACGCGGGGGCCGGGGCTTGAGTCGCACAGCAGTGTGCCTGGCCAAGCGTTAGAACTCAAGGTCCTTCTCCACGCCCCTCAGGGGCTGGCCGCATATCCCACACGGCCTGGACGCCGCGGCCGGCGGTGTCTTTATGAGATTCCAGGGAGAGCCATTGCTGGGGGCCCTGTCCCCATTCCTGCCGCTGGCCCAGCACCTCACCACCCGCGGGCCCGGCTTAGACCTGCCACCCACCTCCTCCCCGGCCCCCTCTGACCCTGGCGGGTGCCCACATCCTCAAGTCCAGCCCCCCCTTCTCACTTGCCAGCATCATGTCATCAAATTGTCACATTTCACGTCCAACTCTTGAGTCAGCAGAGACATCACTGGAAACATTCTGTCCGTCCCCTGCTGTCCCAGCACGGCTGCGGCTCTGGGCTTTGAGCTTTCGCCAGCTGATTTCTCAACCACCCTCGCCTCTATTTCCTTATCTACAAATGGAAATAACAACGCGTGTTTCCAAGGGTAATTGCGAGGATTGAATGAGACGAGACGTGCAGAGCGCTGGGCTCAGCCAGGGCCCAGCGCCGGGCACTGCCGTCCCCGTCAGCGTGAGGGTCGTGAGGTGCAGCCTGAGGCGTGATGTTCAGGGAGCCCAGCCGCGACCTGCAGTGCCGCCCGTGCCCGTGTGGCGGCGACGCGGAGGGAGGCGTGGCGGGCTGCTGACCGCCTCCTGGGTTTGCGCCCCGGCAGGCAGCTACTTCCGCCTGGACGAGCGCACCTGCCACCCCTGGCTGACCGTTTCTGAAGACGGGCTGACCGCGGCGCGCAGCGAAAGGAAAGCCCCCTTGAGGGAGCCGCCCCCCAGCAACACCCGCTTTACCAGGTGGGTGCCGCCCCCAGCAGGCCCGCGGTGGGCTCAGGCGGGGTTGCTGGGGAGACGGTGACGGCGCTCCGCACGGCGTGAGGCAGGGCGGCCACCAGAGGTGGCTCTGTCTGGAACCAGGGGTGTCCAACTCGTGGCCCGCAGGCTGCACGAGGCTCAGGATGGCTATGATTGTGGCCCAACATAAAATCAAAACTTTACTTAAAACATGAGATTTGTGTGTGTGTGTGATTATGCATCGCAGTGTATTTAATGTGTGGCCCAGAGACGCCAGAAGGTTGGACACCCCTGGCATTGCCGTTTCTGGAGCTTGTACTCAGTTGATGTTGAAATGATTGATTGATTTATACCTTACTTCTATCGGAAGACTTAAGGAAGACTTACTGTAGGGGGCAATACACACTAGTGAAGTAGAAAATTCAAAGTGTGGAAGAAAATGAAGGGCACAGGTTAACTTCAGGGCTAATCTCATTTCCATGATTAAACATGAATGGCTCTGAGCTCCCTGGCTGCCATGGCAAAAACTGGTCTTGGTGGGTTGACGTTAGAGCCGGGAGGATCTTCTAAGGAAGAAAAGTGGCTCCCCTCTGGGGGCCAAAAGGGCCCTGGATGGAGAACTGCTGCTTCCCTGCCCGGGTCCGAGACCGTGCAGGCAGCCGGCTCTTCCTCCAGCCTTTTTACTGCGCACGTGTTAAGCACCTACTGTATGTGTCAGCGTGAAATAGAACCACACATGGTGCGGTAGAGAGCACCCTCATCCTTTCCAGCCTCTGCCCTTTCTGCCCAGGGTTGGGGGCACAGGGCAGAAGCAGAATTAAAGGTCTTGCCTGTGTTAAAAAAAAAAAAATAGAATTCCACTGAGTAAATTTTGAAGGTTTTACTGGCTTTATCCACCGATTCGTGAGTTGGGCCGTACCCCATCTAACAGAGAGGAGCTACGTGGAGCTGTGCAAAATGAAAGATTTTGGGGTTCACTTGACTCTTGAGTCCTGTGAGGTTTCAGTCCCCTTTTTTTCTTATGAACAAGCGAACCAAAGCTTTGGTTTTGTTACTAAAAAGCCAATCAATTTTAAAAAGCAAGCAGAGCCTTTTTCTGTGGGTTTGTCTCCTCTTCCATTACCAGCCGTGTAATAATTTCATCTCCTGCGCCAGTCAGGGCAGAGCTCAAGGTGCGCCCCTTTGCAGGTGAGGCGCTCACACCTGCCACCCCTCGTGTAACACCTGCTGACAGACAGCAGGGGGCGTCCCTCACGGCATGGCCAGGTGTGGGTCACCTCCGTCACGTGTGTTTCCCTTTCCCAAACCAGGTGCGTTGCTGCCATGGGGAACCTCGTTCCAGTGCGAGGGCGCCACTACTGGGAGGTGGAGGTGGATGAGCGTTCGGACTACACGGTGGGTGTGGCCTTTGAAGATGTCCCTAAACAGGAGGACCTGGGGGCCACCTGCCGGTCCTGGTGCATGAGACACGCCTGGGTGCCACCAAGGTAATGTGCAGCCAGGCCCGCTGTCGCTTCCGAAAGAACAGAGGGAGAGGCTCTCACCGGCAGCCATCAGGGCCGACAGGGTGTGTTAGAAAACGTTCTGAGATGTTTCAGGGCTTGTTTCCAGCCCCTCACCCAGAGGCCCAGCCCAGAAGAGCAAGAGCAGCTTTGGGTGCTTTTCTTCCAGATAAAAACAGCTCAGATTCCCGGAGGTACATTCTTACAGAAGCTCTCCCGTTTACTTCTCACAAGCATGTCATCCCCTTTCCTAAGGAAGAAAGCTGAGCCTCAGAGCAGTTAGAGGACCCGCCCGACATGCACTCGGAGCTGGGCTCTAACCCAGGCATCCCCTCCACTGAGCGACTGGTTTTCACTGACGCTCGGCTTCAGCGTTAGGAAATGAATGCACTTTTATCTGCAGCCCCAGTTCCATCTTTGTGAGGAAATGCAGGCAGAGGCTTCATGGGTAGTTTCTGCTGCCCAGCACCGCCCTCTACACAGGGTAGTCCCACAAAGCGAGGGACAAGGGACATTTTCAGACTTGGAAGGGCATGGCTGCAACCTCCCTTTATCTCACAAATGGCAAAAAAATTCACCACACCACTTTCCCAGCACCCTGGTCCTGCGGGCCCTCTGACCCGCGTTGGCCTGCTGGACCCTGTTCACCTTTCATCTGACGCCGTGTGCCCGTGAGCCTCCCTTGTGGTTCACTGTTACCGGTCATGCGCCCCTGTGCATGGGAAGGCCAGCTTCCCCCCTAGGGGGGTCACTGTTACCAGGGGAGTGTAAGGGAGAGTAGGGGTCTGTGTGTAGTAAGTGAGGAGAGGACAGAGCGGGTAGGAACATGAGCTAGAAGGAAAAAGAAGGGCCAGGAGCTGAGCACCACGACTGGAGCAGAAACTCTTACAGTCCCACCTTCTAAAGATGCACGAGACAGACAGTTACGAGTGGAGGACTAGGGTAAGGTGCCCCCGCTGACTCGTGTTCGTCGGTTCACAGTCTTAGACTTCGCTGGTGGCGGGAGGAAGGTAGAGGGAAGGGCTCATGCGGCCTCTGGGGGCTGCTCAGTGAAGAAAAGAAACCGAGGGAGACGGAGGGCTGGGGTGGGCCGGGCCGGCTCGGCTGAATGGCACTTTGAGCATCTGTCCCAGCCCGTGGAGCAGCGTGTGACGCACACAGCTCTGCAGGTCGCAGGGTGGGGAGTTCGGTGGTTGGTTTGCTTTCAGCCGTTTCTCAGAGCACACAGGACAGACCACGGGGAAAGGTGCTGGAGCCAGAGGACCCTGTGCAGTGACGGGCCCCCAGGGTGCCCTGCTGTTTGAGGGCGTGAGCACTGGCTGCCTCCGGGCCCTTGTGCGCAG